>JAKTYG010000048.1:34987-60883 GCA_030564725.1 Chernovozyma sophiae-reginae
ACAACAGTCTAGCCAGTTGTGTAACTTCATTGAGTGCATCAGTTGCAATCCTTGATGATTCGTTCAAGAACCTTGACGAAGCAGCAAATGATTTGTCCAGGCTCAAGAAGGTTCTCTCCATAAATAAAGTGTTTGGATTAGTGCCGGAGCTGGATCTTGAGAATGCATAACAGAATGTCAGAAACGAAGTCCAACCTCAGATCGGTACGGTATTATCGAAATTACGTAAAGAAATGAGCAAATTAGAAAGGAAAAAAATGAATTTAGCCAGTAAAATAGATCTACAACAGGTTCGTTTGGAGTCAGCATTTAAAGGAAGCAGCAGAGACTCAATTGGAACCCATGGGATCCTGAAGAATGGTGTTGATGAACAGAAGTTGACCCGATTGAAAGTGTTACAGAATAAGAAAGAAAGACTAAAGTATAGTTTATCTAGACTCAATTTGCAGAATAAGAAGACAAGATTGAGCAGTATTCCATCATTGCAACCAGATGATGAAGGACATTAGTATAAATGCATTGCTAGAAAAAAATATCTCTAGCGAGGACCTTAAAATAAGAGTTGGACTTCATACTAGATTGGCAGTTCCAAGGCGAGAGTTCCCACTAGGAAGGAGGAGGACTCCTCGGTGACATAAATTTTCAATGAAATGGCCAGAGAGAAGTGCTAGTAGACTATATGTACCCTTAACGCAAGGGGGACCTTGGTCACTTCTCGAGCCAACACCCATAGGGAAAGCATCTATTTTATGAAGAACATAATGTCAATTTTGGATAATTGAATACATGTGATGGGAGCATGAGTAAAGCAAACCAATAAACCGATACACCCCAGTATGCCTAATTGTTACCAGAATCTTACATTGGTATACTTCAAAGATTAACATCTCATGGAATAATGTATCTATTGGGGTCTATATAAGCGACTCAAGGTGAGAGTTTCGAAGATTCATGCCTCCATTAAACTTCCTTACCACTCTTGGACCAAGAAGCAACTGAGGAGTGTTTTGAGAACAGCAAGAAAGTAAGAAGTTGACAACTAATGATTCACGGGTATTCTATATTTCCATTTCTTCTCCACTCATGTGTTCGACAGTCTTTATATTCAATCTCCTTGCAATCTGTTTAGCATATTCAAAAGAAATATCCTTTATTGAAAGATCAGAATTCGGTAACTGCTCTTTAATAGAAGTTGCAGATTTACCTGGAAGTCCACACATAGTATAAGTATTCAAGAATTTCAAATCAGGATTTACATTCATTGCAATACCATATGAAGTGATTGCTCGTTGTACATTACAACCAACTGAGACAATTTTTTGATTATTTGATTGCACCCAAAGTCCAGGATTTTCATTGGTGAAAGAATCTAAACCAAATTTATTCTTCATGGTGATTTGTGCTGCTTTAAGTAGCACTGAATTAACGTAACATTTAATGGTCAAGTTCAGAAATTTCTTTAAATCTAAAATTAAATACCCAACCAATTGTCCATTGCCATGCCAAGTAGCTTCACCACCTCTTTCTAGTTGAAAATATTTGCAACCTAATTTCTCGTATCCAACTATTCTCTGTTGAAGCTCAGGATCTTGTTTCAATTTCTTTCCACCAGTGTAAACATTTTCAAATTCAAAGGTTAAAAGTGTAGGAAACGGTTTCATTCGAAGTACTTTCGAGATTAAATCTTCTTCATAATCGGACAAACTATAGCCCTGATCACTAATTTGTTTCTGTTGTTTATGAATTTTCGCTTCAAGTTTCTTAAAATCTAAGTTGGCATTAACCATTGAATTTTGAATCTTTTGACCTTTTTCAAATGGAGTAATGCCTGGGAAGTGAATATGACGTAAGGTGTTGTAATTTTCCACCAAGGGTAAGAATTTGGAACTGGAGCCAGCACATACTTGTTTGAGGAGTTGACTAGATCGCATCGGTAATAGTTATATATTGTAACAGAGACAAGACTTGATATCAACAAGTAAGAATATACAAATCAAAGTTCCACCTCCAAAAAAAAAAAAAGAACAGCTTTGATCACCTTGAGCTCATCAAGGTCTCTACGTCTTAAAGACGCCGATTTGACTCGCTAACAAATTGAAGCGTCCTGCATGCACCCGAATAGTTTGTATGGCTTTTTGCAATTTGGTTCCAAATGAAACCACTAACGGCAAGTCTTAGATAAGGGATATAGAAGCAAGTAGACACTACAACAGTACCATTTGAAAAGGTTTAAAGACAGATTACATCGAGGAGATTGAATTTGAAACTAATTTTGAATTCAGCATTAACTTTTATTGTGAATTTGGTCAACTGGTAGCTGAGAGAAGATCATCTGAAACCTTACTCGTATTCTTAAATCAATTTGATTTACCGTTTAAGTTATATAAGCTTCTAAGATCAGGTATTGGTTACTGGTTAAAAGGTCCAGTTGCAAGAAAATTTAGAATAATCCCCATAAGAGGAAGCTTGTAGAACCACAATCTAGTTTGCTAGTGAGACCGCCGTTGTACCATTGACTAGACTCTTGATCTACCACTAGACCTCTGAACGGAGAACTAGACTTATAGATAGCCGTTCGACTCGTGAGCATCTGCTACACTCCCACTAGACACCAGGACTTAATCTAGACATCTGAACTGCTACTAGACCGTTGGACGTACTGCTGGACATACTCTGAGGAGATATCACCATCGTTCATTACGTTGCTCCACACACAGACACACAAACATGTCAGAATTACGAAGGCGACCAGGATCAAGAATCCAATCGGTTAACAGCAAAAGAACAAACGCTACAACCTCAACTAACACCACAAATGTCCTTGCATCTAACATCCAAATACCCACTACTCCAACAACTTCGACTCCTGCCCCCTCAATTCAGAAGTACACTTACTCCAATTTGATATCCAGAAAGCGACAAAAGGATTCTACATCGTCGTTTCTTCAACAACTGCAGAACTCTTTTCAGGAATCTGCTTCTGAGGAGTATAAATTGCTTTGTAAGATCTTGTCTCCAACTAATCATAAAATTTCAAGAAAGAGGCTATTTGAATTATTGGTCATACTCATTCCTTTTTCGCCAACAAACTGCAGCGAAGAAGAAGAATGCTCCACTACATCGTTCCCATTACTAAACTACGAAATAAATATTTTTCTCGCAACGATAATATCCAAATACATCAATTCATGGTACTCTTCAAAGCTCGACACCGATAATATGGAGTTTATAAGATTGATTTATTTATGGTTGTGTGATTTAACCAAGCAATTGATTCGTCGCATAAGTATCTCAATAATCCAGGAACCGATTGAGTTCATTAACAAGCTAATTCTAATATTGAATCAGCACATGAACGATTTAGTTAGCAGCAACAGCAAGTATGATCTAAGAATTATCGAACAAGCGATACAAACTGGACACTCCACGAACGTGATTTATGTTCTGAATGACCTGAAGGACCGAATAGTTGAGTCATATCTAGAGGAGAATCATGTCATATTCGATGTTAATCTGAGGCGAACCTTGGGGGAAGCTGGACGTAGAGATGTGGGCCAAGATCAGCGGCAAAATAATATTCAAGATCCCCACAAACTTCATAACCAAGAAGAGTCTGATGGAGACGAATCTTCGACTAGAGAAGATTTCTATTTTGTCAGTCCTGATGATTCTGCAGTCATCTCCGAAGTGAAAAAGGAAGACAGACCATTACAGCAGACCTTATATTTAAGAGTGATAGCAAAGAACGTTCTTGACATACTCATACATTCATCCAATGCATCATCTCCAAAGAAAAGTACCAATCACAATTCAACTCCGATAAAGGACACGAGCAAGAATAGAGAAGGCTCCAATTCAAGTAATGTTACTGAAAACTCGACAATGCATTCTGCGAAATACTTGAATTCGGGTGCTTACTCTTCTCCCATAATAGAAGGTTTGATAATATCAATATTAGGAGATTTGATCCTAACTATAGTCCTTGAGAAGTTCTCGAGTCCACAATTTTTGATTGGATTGATTGAGACCATTATCGATAAAACATGTCCACCGTCATCCAGTCCTGATGTTCTTCATAAATCGACTTTGTCAAGTAAAGAGTCACCGAACATTCTTACAAGAATTTGGATACTATGGATGACATTCATAAACGGTATTGCCATGATTTATCACATAATATATAATTTCTACGATCAAGTACATCAAGTACATCCTATACCGAAGGAATTAGCGATAATGAGTAGTCCCATATTTGAACTTTTCAATACATTGACTCAATTTCAATTGAAAAAGCCTTTACTATATGGATTATTGCAATACTTGATCAAGATATTACGCAGTAACAAGGTTCTAATTGGTAATATTGATTCGTTTTTCAAGGACAAAATCGTTCAATCGTTGAGAGAACTTGATACATTCCAGGACGAGCAAGCATCAAAGCTTGTATCAGATTTCAGAAGATCTATTTTCCAACTACCGGAAGAGAGAGGAGAGAATGCACAAGGTAATCGAAGAGAGACGGGAAGAGAAAGGATCGCCAGAGAAAAGAGAACCACAGATGGTACCAGCACCAGTGAAAACAGAACCAGAGATGCTATCAGCACCAGTGATAACAGAACCAATATCACATCCCAGGATATCACATCTCATAGTTCCACCATTATCAGTCAGTTGACAAACAAAGTTGAATCCATAATCAATAGCAACTTCAAGAAGTCCAGATATATCCCAGAAATCAAATTTAAAGACGAAACTAATGAAGATACCAAACAAAGTATAGAGAGGATACTAAAAGTACTCATTTATAGTCCCGATCTCAATAAGCTATTGATTATCAAATGGATGGATCTAGTGATTGCGACACTTTTCCCTGAACTAGTTGAATAATTAGGACATACAGATGAAAAACAAAAAAAAAAAAGAAAACAAGAAAAATTTAACAATCATAATCTACTTGTCTTGGAAACTTTATAACAACTATACATACTAAAAACTTACCCAACTCTCCATCATCCACCTAACCTTCTATCTCCCATCATATATAGCCCTTCACTTTTCTTGCAAGTCCTGCGACCTTCCATACTTTATGTGGGGGAGTGCGCATCAAATTAAAGTTCAGACGACCTCGGAAAAACAAAAATTAATCCTCTCTAGCCACGTACAGTACGTTGTGGTTAAAGATTCTGGTACAGAAGAAAAAAAATCGAAAATCAAACTGAAGTTGACTTCAAAATAGAATGTTTTCTCTCCCAAGGACCAAAGTAAATTCAACACATACCACAATTCTATTACATATTCTTTAATTTAATCAAACAACCCTACAATTTTTGAAGGCTAGTAGGTATTGAGCAAAGTTTTATTTTCTAATCATTGACCATTCCGTACTGACTCCGAATTGCTCCATTCGCTATTAGTTGTTCCAAACAAAATTGTTCCATTCCAAAATAAGACTCAACTTTTGATCCATTCGTTTCTTTAACTTTTTTTTTTCTTTTTTAACATTTTGCAGGTGATATTCCAAAACATATCATGAAATTTTCAGAACATGATCTCATTGATGCTTTAAAAGATGAAACAAGATATAATTATTTTGATTTGATCAGGTTGATCCATTTGAATGCCAACTCCAATCAAGTTCTTGAATCTAAATTAGTAAATACTTTGGAATTATTTGCCTTTGGTGATTATCCTCATTATATCAAGTACAAGAATTCGTACATAGATCTAGATAAGCAATTGTTATTAAAACTAATCAAATTGACGATATTATCTATGGTTAGTGACAATGAAGGGTCTATTATACTGACCAATGATATGCAAAAACACTATCAATTGCAAACGGCTATCTGTCACTACACCATTGTTGGACAATATCCAGACGAAAATCATTTATTGGAAAGTATTTTGTTTTGTATGAGTGATGACTCATTGATTAATATCAAGATTGATGACATTCATAATCAAATACGACTAATCAAAAGCTTCAAAATCAGAGATACTTATAATTCAAATGATGTTAAATTGATAGTTCTCAATGAAGACGATATTTCACGAAATGCCGCTACTTCGTATGAAAATTTAGAGCAATGGTTGAAGAATAATATTGAGCCTGTGAGGGACGAATTTATGGAAAAACAGAAGCAATTACTCAAAAAGCAACAAGAGAAAATGAATTGAAGGACGCAGACGGAAAGGGAAAAGGAGAGGGGAAGGGAAAGGGAAAGGGAAAGGGAAAGGGAAAGGGAAAGGAAAAAAAAGGAATCAAATCAGGGATAGAAAATGTAAATAAGTAAGAAGGAACTGATGAGATGAATGAACGAGACAGGAGGAGGATGAGGAGGGGGAAGTGGAGGAGCAAGAAGAAGAGGAAGAAGAGCAAAAAGAGGACGAAGAGCAAGAAGAGGACGAAGAGCAAGAAGAGGACGAAGAGCAAGAAGAGAAGGAACAAAAGACAAAAGACAAGAACTTAAGAAACTAGCTTGACTTGGTAATCAAAGTTTATGGATGAAATATGTTGCATTTGAGGTCAATGGAAGCATAGAAACAATGAACCACGATACGAGGATCTAAGCAGAACATCGAGTCCTGAAGGCACTCCGACTGGATGCAAAACAAACAAACCGTGCTGTGTGACTTCCTCTACTACTTGAAGATTACGCCACTAATCATACCATTGACCCAAACTACACATTTTGTCCCTTCATAGTTCCCAAACATCACTTAGGGTTGCACGCCCCATGTCTCTCTATCTATCTGCAATACAATAGTTAAATAAAATAAATCAATTGGATTGTTGTTATGCAAGACAACTAATAAGCTAGTTGCTAGATACTCCCAGCATTGAGTTTCAACGACAGAACGGCTAGCCAACGCTGCGTCAACTCCCACCTAAGTCACAGCCAACTAACATGGTCCTCCAGCAAGATGAAGTTGATTCCAACACCGCGTCAGCAAACTAAATGTAAAAGTCACCCAACTCAATTAACTGTTGACTGTTGACTGTAGACTTCTCTCTATTACAACACCATATATCTCTACAACAGCTCTTAATTCTTGATTTATTTGTGATGTTTGGCCATAAAAAAATATACACGGCATGCTGGTGTTCCTACCTACGTTTAAGCCTCCCATACTTTTCCAGCAACCTTTGCAAGTCCACCTTCTTTAGTTTCGATTTCGTATACCCCATAACCAGCAACCAAAGTACCAAAAGTCAATAAATACATAGCGTAATCGTGTATAGGACCATAGACTCTCTTTGGAATATAATCAATAATACAAGATTGGAACCCAGCATAACAATGATATAATAAACCAGCGGACAAGGCAGTATCCAAGAGAGGAGTTGTACCAGTAAGGAAAGGAGCCAATACAAGAGGAACAAGACCTGCAGTTATAAGTCTATCAGAAATCCAATGGTAAGATCCATGAAGTTTATGAGGAGGAGGAGGAATATAAGCATCGTTAACAGTACCTACAATATGTCCCGGAGGTTGAGGAATAGTTTTGATTCCACGTACAAGTAAAGGTCTAAGAGAGCTTGACATTCTTGACGAACTCAAACCCACACGAGATAATGCCAACATGATTGATTAATAATATCGATAGTATAGAACAAAACCTCAATAATACCGAAAAGAAAAGATTCTGAATCAGAGCCTTCTTAACTGACTGAGGATTCGGGGTCTATGGTTAGTGTATAACAACTCCCCCATTAAAAATTACACTTGAAAAGACGCTAATTGGTTGAAATAGTTGCTAGAAACCAATCTATATACAGGACACCTTAATCAATGAAAAGTTCCGGGAACAAATCTGTGAGCTAAGTGTGGAGAGAGTTGGTGGATGATAGAGGGTGAGCTTTTCCTTAGGAAGGATAGCTAGAACTCAATTGAAAGGAACCCAGGGTTCTAAGAAACAATACATCTTTTTTGAAACCAACAGGATTTAATTGGCGGGTCTGGTTGTACTTCGTTGTATCTTATTCCTCCACATCTCTGCAACATCTAGACATTCGAAAGCGACTCGGAGTGTATATGAGTGAAACTCTCGCGAAGCGAGCCAAGCCCCACGCAGTGGCTCTCCGCGAGTAGCGGCCAGCGGAGCGTCTTGACTCCTGAAGGAACAGTGCGAGAGGAGGTTTAGTGCCGCTCCGCTGGGGCCATTTCATGGAGACTCCTGCGGAGGGCCGTTCCCTACGGGAATCCCCAAACCTCGAGCATAGTGAGTCGAGCGGGTCTCCGCGAGCAGCACGCAGCGGAGCGTCAAGACCACTCTAATTTTCGGACCTTGGGGAGATGGAGACTCCTACGGAGGGCTGCTCCATGCGCCAGTTCATAGAGCTCCCCTAAGATCAATGTATCAGACAAGACAGAAGGGAAACCATTTCAAACAAATAGGTTGGTGCAACGAGCAGCTCGCTAGTTTCACTGCTAGAGATTTCTGAAGTATGAAGTTAAATCTAGATACAAGTAACCTCTAGAAATCGTATAATCAGATAGGTTGCTCTAGACTGATAAGTTAACCCTTTCGTTCTTACCCTCCGTTAGCTCGTCCTCTTCATTTTCGTCTAGTTCATCAAATTCTTCTAAACCCGGTACAATTTCCGATTTACCATACCTCTCGGTTATAGCCTTTTCAATGATCCCCAATGGTCCCTTGTTATATATAATCTTACTGAATCTTGCTAAAGTCTCGTCGTACCACAGTTGAGGGTCATTTTCAAAGATCTGGATTCCGTTCAACATTCTATGACATCTTTGCTTATTAGTATTATCACCAATTGCCTTATACATATTTTCAAGATTTCTCAAGGTACCTAAAATAATTGGTGCTGCCTTACTGGTGTTATTATAATCATAATAAATAGAGTCAATAACATCTTCACTCCACCCAATTGCATTTCTTTTATAACCCTTAGCCCACACTATTTCACTAATATGAGATTTGATTTCTGCTATCAACATAATAAGATTACTGTGTTGAATATCAAATAAAGGGAAATTTTTCTTACTTAAGTTACCCAATTCTAGATTAGTCTTAATATCATCCAAAACATTTAAATTTGATAAATAAATATTCAACGATTGATTTAAAGAATTTTCATTTGATTTTCCATTGTATTTTCCATTGGATGATGAATTCTTTGCATAAACAAATGCTAAATTATTCAAACAAGATAAAAATTCATTAGTTATTCTTGAATTATCTTGAATTAAATAATCTTCATTGATTTTCAAACTTGGATGTGTTTTAGTTAACATATCAATTGATCTCTTTAAATAATAAAATTGTTGACTTGGATCTTTTAAACTTGATACTTTCCCAAGTAATCTACAAGCTTCTGATAAAGATTCAGCATTACCAATATTATAAAACAATTCGTCATTGTCAATAACTTTTTGCAAAATATGAATTGATGAGTTAATTTTTCCTCTTGCAATTAAGCATTTACTATATCTTAATATCATATCAATATAGAAATTTGCAAAACGACTCGATTTTTGTGAAAGTAAAACATTTGCATCGATCATTGGGAAATCATATTTATCGTCTGGATTATAATTATTCAAGTCAACATCTTCTCCCTTCGATAAATTCTTTAACAAGCTACGATAATGCTTTTCTGCAAATGGAGCTCCTCTTAATACATCATCTTTATTTATCGCTTTAACTGCAAGAATTTGATCTTTAAAACTTAGCTCAAATGGAATTGATTGTCTTTCATTTGCATCCGCATAGAGCCAATATAACAGTCCTATGCAAATAGCTAACCCTCCAACGTAAGCTCCCCCGATTATATTGATTACTGTTCCCCATCCCTTAACAGCCCCAAATTGGCCGGGTGATAGTCTGAATGTTCTCTTAAAGAGATATTGACTAGACTGATTTGGATTAACTAAGCGAATGTTAGTTCTTGCTGTGAGTTTGGTGATATGGGCTGTTCTAGTCTGTAATCTGAACATGATTTAGAGGAATTGAATTGTTGTCTTCGGAAACAAGAGAGAAAAGGAGAAAGATGAAGTATATATAAATGACTATATATATATATATATGTACTGTGTGTGTTTTTTCCGTACTTGAACAGAACTAACAGCAAAAACGTATTGATCAAGATACGTATCGACTAGCTAAATGAGTATAGGTCGATTCAATTGGCAATTTGAATGAAAATTGAAAGAATATAAGTAGTCTGAGATATGTATCACTTATAATTATACTAATCAATATACAAATAAGCAAGAATCTTATTCCCCTAACTTGAGCTTTCAACTGATGTGCCACGAAGAGCCAAATACAGATTAGAGATCGGTAGATTTACCACAAATGTATAGACTCTGAAAGTTAAGAAATCAAATAAATTGCAGTTTCCAAAATCTCCAAGTTCTCCTAAATAGTCTACTATTAGTAATCTATGTATATCTAATTCTGTAGTCAATGTCCCCTAGTCTAGAGCTGTATATCTATCAAGAAAGTTGGTCTCTTTCATTTGTCTAAAAAACAAAAAAAAAGATTTGCCTTTTGTGCGCACCTCTATGTGCACTTCAGTTTGGGCTAAGATCATAATTGCATCCAACTGAAGGAAACCTCTCACTTAGTTATATTTAGATCAGACCATCATTACTCAGCCTTTTTAATGACCTCTGGTCTTCCAACGTAGTGAAATTCATCGTTTGGTATTAGTTACTGTTAAGCAAATTACCAAAACTGGAGCCACAGGATCGCTTTCAGCTCTGATCACTGAGCTTTAAAGTAACTCTTGAATTGGTAATTGGTAATCACATGAACTACAACACTGCAACACTACAACACTACAACAATACAACCAACCAACCAACTATAGACTCACTCGGTACTACTGCGGCCGACATATTAGAACTTTTTTACTAGCCAAATCGCCCAATTCTTACCAAAATTTTCTAGAACTGTTTTGTTTATCAGCATCCATTCAACTTTACCATTCAGTTATCTCATACCATTTTGCCACAGTATTAAGAACTCCGTACACCTTCCACCGCCTTAACTTCAGCAGCTCAATTCAGTACTGAACTCTATAAAATTTGTTCTAGTTCTTCATGATAATGAGAAAATGACTTTAGATACCCAGACACCAACCTTCATTCATAGATTTGTGTATAATTGGTTGATAACAGATCCAAGACTAAACTTCCCCAAGAAAACCAAAAATTACCAAATCCAGAATCAGGACGATATAAATATTGCATACCTATGTGGAGGTAGATTAAGAGCATTAAGAGGAAGGAAACCATTGAATCTAATAGCAGCTGTTCTTATTACATTGCCAGGAATATTGTTTTGGATTTATGGTGCCAGATGGTTTTGGCATAATTATTCCCCTGCTCCAGTAATAATATTTTCCTATTTCTGGCTTCTTACTATATCCTTTTTTGTAAAGGGTTGCACCTCAGATCCTGGAATATTACCAAGAAACGTTCATGTACCATTGACTTTAAATAAAAATACTGGTAATTTCAACATTGATAAACCTCCTGAAGAATACTTCAACACAATTTCATTACCCTATCTTGGTTCTGAGGGAACTTCATATTATTCAACCACCAATATTCTATCGAAAGCAAAGACGAAACTTACAAATAAAGGCTCAGCGAAGGATATTGGAGAGGCAATGAATGTTAATGGTACCAATGAAAGTTCAGTTCAGGTAAAATATTGTACTACTTGTCATATTTGGAGACCTCCAAGAGCAAGTCATTGTCATGTATGCAATAACTGTGTGGTCCACCATGACCACCATTGTGTATTCTTAAACAATTGTGTTGGTTCCAGGAATTATAAATACTTCTTATGGTTCTTACTAACTAGTATCATTTCCTGTTTCATTTTGTTAGCCTTATCAACAATTCAAGTATTCCACTACAAATATCGTTCAATTCAAACTTCAAAAATCGTTACATTCACCGATTCTATTTCCAAATATCCAGCTTCATTTTTCCTAATGATCTATTCAATTCTTGCGATTATTTACCCAATATTGTTATTTGGACTTCATTTATATTTAACTGCTTACAATTTAACCACCAGAGAGTATCTTAACTACGTGTGGGGAAAAAGAGATTCAAACTATGTCAATGTGTTTGATTCTCATTCATTTATAAAGAATCTTTATATAAATTGGTGTGGTAAGCCACGAGGGATAACAACAATGAAATTATCAGATCTTTACGATCCTGGAGATTTGAGGTTAGAGAAAGTTGAACCTTTACTGGAATTTCAGCTTAGATAGCAGAGCTGGCGAGAGAAAGATGTGGGAAGATAAGGATAATGAGTTAGCGTTGGGACGGACCATGGTGCGGGTCTATTCGTTCCTATTGGGGGACCCTCTGGGCTCTCTAGTCGTGCATGGACTGTCACTAACTTTAGCGCATTGGTGTGCACGAGCAGCGAGAGTTTCCTACTTTTCTGAAGATCACTAGAGATCGCATCAGAGGAGAAACTACTCGTTACAGATGGATAACAACCAGGAAACATTACATAATACCAATTTATATGCATATGAAGAGTAGAGTACTTTAGTAAATAGGCAAACCATCTTGTAATATCATCTCAAGCTATCCAGATAAACTGGAGATGAACCACTTTCTTCAATAGTCGATCTCCATTAGGTTAACTCGATCTCTTCTCTTTGTTGCATCTTCGTCTTCGCGCGACGCGCACGGAGAGAGTTCTAGCACCACGCCAAACTATTCTTCATTCCTCTTACGTTCTGTTAACTATCTCCTCTCTCTACTTGCCCAAATCGAGCTGGATTATTCATATGAGTGTCTGAATTACATCCTGGATACATTTAAGACATAACTGTTTTCCTCAATTCTTGATTTGCACATTATTTGGTGGACCTTCATTCTTCTGAATCTTGAGACTGCCATTCAACCTCTAGATCATCGATCTTAATCTCTCCATTTGCATTTGATCAATTTCATGAACAACACACTGAACTCACCAGAGGTTGATCTCAAAGATGGTTTATCGATCCTTCCATTTGTATCGCTTGTACCGACACAAGATATAGCTCCTTTACTATCTAGCTCTAGTCTCGATACCACTCCATCTGAGATCAATATCTTGCCAAAGAACCCCAATTCAAATTATATTCGACTTAAAAGTGCAATCAATTCAAACCCTGTGCAATATAACGATATCATTGCTTCGATATCTGACCAATTTACATCCTTTAATGATGTTGAATTGGATGATATAATATTCAAGAGACATCCTTCTTACCCAAATACGAATCGCCACAAGAACGAAGTAAATACACAAATGGAATTGAAATTGCCTTCCATTGAAGATAGAATCTTCCACCAGACAAGAGACTTATCAATAGATGATATTCAGATAATTGCACCAAAATATTCTCGAGAAAGTATAATTGACTCTGATTTCTCGATGAGTATGTCTACGGCAAAAGAACAGAAACTTCAACATAAGAATGGGGAACTCTGTAAATCTGCTACTGATAGTGATGACGACAACCATGTAAATACTTCTACTATCAGTATCACATCTAATAACCTTGGTGACACTTCGACCATAGTTCAGATTGAAAATCGCAATCAAAACAAGAGAAACATCGATGATGACACCAATTCTTCACCGATAAAACGACAAACTTTTCTTGAATCTAACGAATTGAATTTAAGAGCCATTCAGGGAATACGATCAATACTTGAGCTGATCTACGGTGAAATTGACGGTTCCAACGATGATTATGATAGGGTAGTATCCCCTTCTTCTCTTTGCATCTTACTGGATAATTTGTTTCGAATATATAACGAGCCAATCTTTGCCCAACTAGAAGTTGAATACTTGCAACAGATTCAAACTTTGAGTATAAAAATAGTTCAGGAAGGTATAGAACAGAATTGGAATAACTTACTACTTATTCTTACCAATCCTCCTGATGCAACCACTATTCAAAAGGGAATAGAATTACTAAACATGGGCTTAAATACTTTGCTATCATGCAAAAATGTGTTACTAATCTTACAAAGTAGAAACGAAAAGCAGTTATTTATAGATGAGTACTTGAAGTCCATCATAGATTTCATGTACAATGTGACTGAAAGGTTTGTGGTCCCATGTTCAAAGAATGTAGCTGACGATTCACCTACGTTCAACCACTTGAAGCTGTTGATCACTAACTTAATATCCAACTTGTCAATTAATTTACTGTTGATATCTGATTATATTGTTAATAACAACTTAGATGAGCATTTGTTAACAAGATTGGAATATTTATCAATCAATACAATATTTGCCGACTCAACCAAACATTCTACCAAGTCCAGTGCCATAAATCTTGATGATCTAAGAATCACCTTGAGCATGCTATTATGTGATATTTTCAAGCGACACTCTGATCAAAGGCAATTTATAATTGAAGAAGTATTGAATGGAGTCTTCAGTGGTGGTTATGGTAGCATCAGTGTTGGTAAAAGCTTCAACGGCCACATCTCCAATGTCAATGAGAATCACTTGACAACTCAGCACCACAATCAATACCATTCAGGTACATTCAAAGTATATCGGGGTTCCAATGTTGGTATGGTTTCAAGTCTATTACTCAATATTGTTGAATGCTTTGATATTTCAAAATACTCTCAAGATTCGTCTGATATTCTAAGCAACTCAAATGATAACGATTTAATGGGAATATCAACCGCTAGTAAGAAACGGATTCTTAACGAGAATTTTACAAATCTAAATCGTCAAACTATCAATGTATGCAACGATATTTCCAATATATTGATGAACAAATTAAATAACAGTACACAACCACAAACTAAGATGATAGTTGAACTGATTATTAACGATTTGCTATATTTATTGCCCTTTCCAGAATGGTCTGGAGCCGAAACATTTCTATCTTCTTTGATGAATGTATTCGTAAGTGCAATCAATGGAAACTCTTTAACTGCTCTTGTTGAAACATATTCGATTGAGTTGATAGGCAGTATTGGAATCAATATCCTATCTATTAATAAACAATTTGAAAACTCACAATTGCGGTTCACTTTCAAAGATTCAATAGAGAAAAGTCTTGAATATGTTCAATATCAAGCTAATAAGAACCAATACTATTCACGAGCCCTAAAATATTTACTATTAAAAATTGTGAGTCAGTTGTTACCAGTGCTTGAGCAAGAGGAATCTGAAGATTTGAAGAACAACAACAATGACTCAATTCTTCAAGCTTTGAATTCTGAGAATGATAATTCTATCAAAGATCATCAATATCAGGATTCAGATTCCATATCTTCGAGTGCCAAATCCATTTATCATCTGTTAATTGAAATCATATCCAACAATCAAGTTATATTGAATCAATCAATGGATTCAAATGGTGATTCTAAGTCAATTAATTATTATTGTGTCATCATCAGGTCCCAGTCATTATTTCAACAGTACGATTCATTTTTGCACGTCATCTTGAATTCATTAGATAGTCCAAGAATTAAGACACGAACAAAGGCAATCAAGATATTATCAAGTCTTATTGAATTGGACTCAAGTCTTCTTTCAGTTTCCAAAATTCTGAATTCAATAACAAGTAAACTTTCCGATAATTCGCCAATGGTCAGAGATTCAGTGATTGAGCTTATTAGTAATTATATTGGATCCAATGCTGATTTAACTGTCCAATTTTATAAACCAATCTGTGAAAGATTATCAGATTCATCGATTCTTGTTAGGAAAAGAGTTCTTAAACTTGTGAAAGGAATGTATTTGGCAGTGAATGATAGAAACATTAGAACTTATCTATCTATTCACGTTTTGAAACGACTAGAAGACGAAGATGATGTGATTATTGACCAGGCAAAGAGTCTCTTGACTGACCTTTGGTTTCTTGAAAAGAATGATTATAACAAGATTCAAATTGTTTCAGAGATAATGATGGACATAGTGTCACAACAAAATGAAGTCGACACAATAGAAAGATTCCATAGATTCATTGCGGAACTTATTAATTATGATCCTAATGTTAAGATGCCGTTGAAATTGATCATTGAAAGAACCTTGGATTATGTAATACTTCATGATCAAGCGGAAACTGGACAAGCAACAAATGGCCATTGCGAGATATCGAAAACAGAGGAGATCCTTAATTCGGTGACTTTAAATGCTGTGTCAAGGCATCATCAAGAGACTTATATTCAAGAGGAAACTATCGAAAAGGGTCTAAGACTAATTGCTACCCTTGTAGAGTGTGATAAAACTCTTATGGTTCAAGACCAACTCATAAGCTTGACTCCATTTCTTATAGACGACAAATCGAATACTTTAAGTGCTTCTCAAACCTTAGGGCTATCGCAGACATCAGTGAACAATTCAAGTTTGACTTTTAATTCAATTTTGGTATATACTTTGCGAATACTAAATCGGGCTATATCTGGAATGAATATGCTAAGAAAAGACTTCTTAGAAACATTAGAAGGCTCCTTATTGAGAAAATTGACCAAATTCAACTCAAATGAATTGAATGAAGCAGTGCCTTGCATTTGGAAGCTTTGTACGTTAAGTTGCGATACAATCAAAATAACTAATGCTACTATATCATGTTTAAAGCATATCAGACCTTATATCAGCAAATTAAGAAAAAGAGAAAATGAATTTGATTCAAAGGATGAACCTAAGTTAAGAAAATTGATTAATTTAATTGGAAACTTTGGTAAATATTGTCAATTTGAAGAGCATCGGTCAGTATTTATCAAGTCAAATGTTGGACTCAAGTCAGACGAAACGGTTTTAAGTTTTATTACTAAAGTGTTGTTGTTCTTCTGTACATTGAAATCGACACCAGAGGTTAACATATCACCACTACTTAAGAAAATATCCGTTAAAAATCTAATTGGGATCTGTTCAACGCATCCAAACTTATTCATGTCTGACATCATGTTGAGAATATTTGATCAGGAATTTGATTCTGATAGTAGAATCAGTGATAACATCGAAATCAAGTTGATAATCATTCAAGGTATTATTGAATTTCTTGAAAAGGAAGAAAGTGAATCAGAGAGGAGACAATACGAGAAAGAAGCACCGAAAATTTTTAACCAAATTCCCAAATCTTTTATAAATGATAGTATATGTGCTTCAATAATTCAAAGATATACATCACCAATTTTAAAGCTTTGCTTTCATGATGAAGGAAATTTGTCAATGGTACCAATTCAATTTCTAATCTTAATTGTTAAGTTAGGATTTGCCAATCCAAAGATTTGTATATCTCCAATTATTGCATTAGAATCAACCAAAAATGTTTATATCCGAAGAAGAATGATTGAAATTCATAAAGACTTATTTGAGAAATATGAGTCTCTTACTGATACAAGCTACGTTGAAGCAGTTAGATTAACAGTTGAATATAGAATGAAATGTTCTAAGAATATGTTTAATGAAGGTTATTTCCTTAACAATTTATATGAGATCATTTCATATAACCGTGCATCTAGAAAGAAATTCATTCAATCTATATGTAAAATGTTCAGTTCCATATCATCAACGAAAATTGAAAATTTGATGTTCCAAAGAAATTTAATTGTGTACTTGATGTTCAATCTATCGAATGTTAAATTCATTGCGTTGGAAGATATCTATATGATCCTATATGACCTTGACAAATTGACCTATAGAGAAGGTATGGATCTATTCAACAAAATATCCAACAAAGACCAACAAGTAATTAGCGAAGATATGATAATAACTGCTCAAATATTCATTGGAGTAATTGAATTCAGACAGTACTGTTCGAATCTTTACAATATCACTACCACTCAATTAGAAATGTTCAATCCTTCTAAACCAGATTCTGAACTTAAGAATGCTCCGAAACAGGTTTCAAATAACGAAGAATTCAGATTTGATAGATCCATAATCCAGAATGATTTGAGTGAGGAAGTCCAAACAAGGATCATTTCAACTTTCGTTGAACGTATAAACAATTTTGCAAATTAGGCAAATGAATCCTTGTCTTTGATTCCTAATGACATGCCACATTAAATCTATCGAAATATTCACCTATGCTACGTATTGATTTCAGTAATCTATAAAATGATCCTTAGCCCCACTAAAACGTCAACTAGTCCTTTGTTTTCCCAATGTATGGCGTAAATCTTCTCGAGCATTCTTCCATTCTTCTGATTGTTGTCTCCAATATGGTGATATTGAGAATACTTGAGGTTGAATCAGTGGTAAATCTGATCCAAATGCAGTTGTATGTTCTTCATTTTCCGGTCTTTCTTCTTTTCCAGAATTAGAGGAACCATTGAAGTCGGTATCGGATAATAATGAATAGTCGTCTCGTGGAGCAGGTGAACTGGACCGTGATGTAGAAGGAGTTGGATATTGTGAATCTAATTTAATGAATTCTGGAGCTCTGAAGGGATATATTATCAAAGCCAAGCCGTTTGTAAGCTTCAATTTAATTATCTGACCATACTTGTCAAATTTTTCAGTTCTACGTTTGTTCTTTAATTCATCCAATGACATTTCGTATTCCACGATATTATTATTAGAAACATCAATTGCTTTTGACGAGTCTTGATCATTATGAAGCTCTTTGATATCCTTAACCAAATTTTCTTCTCTTTTCTTCCAACTGTCGTATTTTTTAATTAGACGTCGGATTTCAAACAATGTTAAGATTCTCTTATACAGTAACTCTTTGAAATCCTGAGGGTTCTCGATAAATGTGATTTCTGGCAAATGTCGAGTCCAATCATACTGTTCTAATAACTTCAACAGCGTGTTTAAGGTGTCTATTTCATTAAGAATTCTTAGTTTATCTTGGGCAGACATTTTCTTTTCTTCTCTTTTCATTTTCTTGTGGAAATGATCATAAAGCGAATCATCAAGCGAGTCAATTTTACCCTTAGATCGCCGAGGAAGAAGATCTTTATTTATTTTTAAATTAGTTCCAATCGATGCTTTTAATTGTTCTTTAGTAGAAGATTCATCTTTAAAAGAATACAAATTCAGATAATCTTTTTGTGAACTTACAGTGATAGGTTGATCTCTATAGAGAAGTTTGTTTATTTTACCAAAATTAAATAATGCAGGGTTTCTATGTTGAGGTTTATCTTTCGACCTTAATTTCCTTTTATTCAGCATGCCCTGATGGCGACGGAAAAGTCTTTATTATGTGTTTTATTTATGGATAGTACCGGTCGGTAATGTGTGTCGATGGATTGTATGGGGAAGAAAGAATCAGAGTTGGAGAGTTGAAGTAACTGAAGAATACGTACATACAGGATCTGAAAAATATGGAGTTCAGCCTTGAGAAGAACAAGAAAGAGAAGGTTGGAGGAGAATTTTAGGAAGATTGAGTAGGAGATGGGGTAGCAATGATAGGGAGAACATTTTGAGGTAGAGGATGGTATATAGTAAGAGGTTGCTATGACAGAGAGAAGCGATCAAGGTTGAATTTAAGATTTGGAGAAATGCTTCGAAATGAGCGAGTGGATGATAAGATGTAGCTGCAAATTGGTTGCAGTATAGAGGAGGAAGTTGAGGAGTTGAGGAGTTGGGAAGTTGAGAGTTGAGAGTTGAGAGTTGAGAGTTGAGAGTTGAGAGTTGAGAGTTGAGAGTTGAGAGTTGAGAGTTGAGAGTTGAGGAGTTGAGGAGTTGGGGAGTTGGGAAGCTGAGAGTTGAGAGTTGAGAGTTGAGATGCCCTGTGTTACTTACTGAACGGTTGAAGTTCTCCTCCAGTGAACAGACCAGGAATGCAGTGAACCAAAGAGGACCGGAGCCAACCACCGGTTCTAGTTCCGCACATAAAGTATCATCTTGTATTATCCTCATATTCATTCACAGAGAACTCACCGTGTGTATCTCTAAGTGGAATGCATCGAGAAGTAGGAGTTTACAACGCAGCATCCACTTAACTCACCAACAAACACTGTGTAGACCAGTTGAGCACTCCCGCGAATCACTATTTACTGGAGGAGCCACCAGCTAGGAAGAGCCACCGCACAGAGAAGAAATCGCGCGTAGAACAGGCTCTGCGAGAGAACCATTTACTAAACTCCACGGGGTAAACACCACCGTGTACGGCCCACGGAGAAAGCTACTCTACGAACGCAACAACTTAGCCATCTCTACAAACAAGAAGCTATCTCCAAAGAAAGTATCCCTCAAAACATTCTTCTCCAAATGAACAAATACAATCGTTAAACAAAAACTTTGGGCCTAGCCAAGACCTCTAAGACATTCGCAACAAACGGTTGGACTTTTCTATTTGCAAGATCTTTCGTTCCCAATTTGTTCTTGAAAGAGATGGTGCCAAAATGCAACCAGAAACCACCCATTAACTTGTCCAGTCTCAGAGTATTCCAAATATTACACTAAATCTATGACTTCTTTCTACAAATATCCATATCCACACTCACTCCAGTCACTTTCATCAAGAAACCATCCTTCAGTTTTCTTGTTCCATCTTTCCATTCGCTTGTTCCAGGTGTTCTATCTCTGTTCTATCTCTACTTGTACATTGATACGCTGGCAAGATCTCAGGCAGAAAATTTTATTCTCGAACTGGCAATCCTCTGCAGGAATTTCAAAAAATATTTCTGGTTCCAAGACATTTTCAACACCAATAAATAAAAGACAGCAGAACAGGGGGGAAGAGAGTGAGTTGAATCTGAGAGAAGGAAACGTATTCAATTCAAGTTTCAATTCAAGTTTCAATTCAAGCTTTAATTTTCGAAATTGAGAACAAACATTTTCGTTTTCTTTTTTTACTTCTTGTTCAAACATCTGGTGTTTTGTCCTCATCGTTTGCTATTGACGTAAGCCCCTAATAACAATTCGTGGAGAGATTGAATTAAGAACATCTTAATCAATTTGAGAGAAGCTGGCTACACATACAACAAAAAAAAAAAAATAAAAAGAGAGAAGCTCTGATTGAGATCCAATTTACAAGTGGTGGAGCTTATACTGTTGTCGGTTAGTTTGATTTGTTTATTCGTTGTCTCTCGCTTGGTCTTTCAGAGAGTTAGTGAACAAGTGCTCTGGTGAACTTCAACCTCTTTCACATATCTTTATCATTCCTTCTTTTTTACACTGCTTGATTACAACACCTCAACAAGAATGAGTCAACGTAGAAAAGAAAAAGTTGAGGATTCACTCCCATTATCATCCTCTGATTCATCTCCTGGTGGTTATTTGAATCCTAAAGCTTCTAATCTTAAATTTGGCTCTTACTCTGAGAAAGTTAGCGGTTTATATAAAGGCTCATATTGGAAGTTCTTTGTTTCTTTATTAATATTCTGGTTATTATTAGTGCATTATTTCGAAAGAATTGTCCCTAGATTGACTATGAATGCTTGCCAATGGAATAAATGGGAAAAGGTAAAAGGTGAATTTTATCCTCATAGAATTGCAATTATTGCTGATCCTCAACTTGTTGATGGTAATAGTTATCCACATAATCTGAGACTTTTCAACTATTTTGCTGCAAAGATTAGTGATAATTATTTACGTCGTAATTATAAGTTCTTACAAACCTATATTGATCCTGATACTACTGTCTTTCTTGGAGATCTTTTCGATGGTGGTAGAGATTGGCTGAACTCTGAATGGTTTGAAGAATATACCCGCTTCAACGAAATCTTCCCCAAAAAGGTGAATAGAAGAACTCTTAATTTTGTACCTGGTAATCATGATATTGGTTTCCAGAAGATAAATACCAACGCTGCTAAAAGATTTTCAGAATTCTTTGGTGAACCAAATCAATTTGTTGAAATTGGTAATCATACATTTATATTTGTTGATACTATTTCACTTTCATCACCAGATGAAAAGATTAATGGTCCTGCTAAGCAATTTTTAAAAGAGATCGATTCAAAAATTAATAATGCTTTACCAAAAGTATTATTTACCCATGTCCCATTATATCGATTCAATGATAAACAAACTTGTGGACCGTTTAGAGAAAGTAAAAAGCTTTTCCCAGTTGTTAAAGGAGATCAATATCAAACTGTTTTAGATTATGAGATTTCTCAACAACTTATTGACACAATAAAACCTGATTTTATCTTTAGTGGAGACGATCATGATTTCTGTCATATACAACACAATTATCAAGTTGCAAAAATTAATAAAGTTGCTCAAGAAGTAACAGTTAAATCGTTTTCAATGGCAAGTGGGATTAAATATCCAGCATTTCAACTTTTAACTGTGAGTCATAATTATGATCCTAGTCCAAATATGCAAGGTTTACATACTGATACAAGACAACAAACAAAATTATGTTACTTACCTCTGCCATATTTTGCTCTTTATTCGTACATTTTTTGGTACGTTGTATCATTATTGGCTTTGGCACAGATTTATATTTTCCAACCCCAGACTGTTTTAATTGTCGGTAAAGCTGAGAACTTCATTTTCAAAGAGAGACAAGAATTGCCACAATTTGATGTTTCTAAATGGAAAGCAAAGCTGAAATTTAGTGAATATTTGAATGATTTACTTACTAATGAAAGAGACATTCAATCATTCGTTATCAGTTCAGCAATATTGTCCATATTTGTTTACTCTATAATTGGTGTTTATTACAACACGATATAAGACATCAATTTAAAAATGTTACCATTTTGCTCTAGATGACCTTCAGTAATTTTGTGCAAATATTGCAAGAAATACGATTAGATATAATCAACCAATTATGTATTATTATGTCATTTAAATTGTAACCGACAGTGTATCTCTCTGTATTCATAATATACGTTGGTTAGTAGAGATTTCAATGGAAGAAAGGAACCATCTCTACAACAGCAGCTCTTGTCGTTGTTACCTATCTATCCGTTTGCTTCAATGGACAATTCTGAAACAATCACAATCACATCCTTATCACTCCTCACCGTAAACTGAAAAATCTTTCAATATATGTTGGATTGAAATCTGTTCTTTTAGAAACATACTGTCTAATACTGTATGGTTTTAAATTTGCAAGTTGACCCTCGTGAACCAAAGAGTTTATCAAATCTGGATGAACTGTAAATAAATTACTAATCTCTTTAAGTATCAGGAATTGTTCAGACAATTCATTTATATTCCACGTATCAATTATTGATTGGTACCTTATGACATCTTTAGTAAGTATGATTCCACCAGTTGAATTCACAGGAAATTTCTTATAATGATTTAACAACTGGTTCGAGAGATTTACTCCAATTTTTATTAAGAAATTTCTTAAATTTTTATTATCCAAGTATCTTATAATACTTTCATGAACTTTAATTAAGAAATCAGATACTTCTTCACAGGCTAAAGTGTCTTCTTCAGTGATATTTTGAACCACAAAATCCTTTTTCTTCTGCTTCAATAGCGAACCTGCTATTCTGTTGGATATCATTTCAATAGTTTCTTTAGTTATTATATTTATGGCAATTTCACATCTTGAAATATAATTATTGGTTAGATTACAAATCCTATTCCTTATAGTCGGTGAATTAATTGAACAAGGTAAGATGATACTTTTAATACACGAAGATATTAAATATAATGCTTCAGTTACCAATTCAAAAGTTTTCAAATATTCCAAATTTAAATTTTGTGAATTGTTACTAATTGCTTTCAATTTTAAGTTTTCTTGTTTCATGGTGTCGTAACTTACTTCTAGACATCCCCCGATATATAGTTTCCCAAAATCAATAATTAAAATTTCCATTATTTCTAATGAGAATTCTGGTGTTCTATTTGGAGCCAATTCTAAAATTCTAGAGATTATCTCAATAATTTGCTTTATGACTATCTCAACTAAACTAATATTAAGTTGGGAATATTCTTTATAATCAGGTAATTCATGGATTGGGATGTCATTGGAATTTCTAGAGTGTTTCTCCTTAAGTTGGTTCTTCATAAAATTTGTAAATTGAGTTAATCTCTTCTTTTCCGAGAAATGGAAACTAAACCTATCATGTAAACTTGATGATACAGAATTCACAAGTCTATTAGAAGAATTTGAAGATTCTCCTGTTGAAGGAGCAACTGATGAATCATCATTTTGATTTTCTAATTCATGTTCATCTATATTTTCCACTAGTAAACGTAATTCTTTATTCGTTAGTTGATTTTCATGAAATGAATTATACTTTGAAACAACTCCATAGACTATTTCTTCAAGATTTTTCTTCTCATGATTAAAATATACTTCTTCTGAAGTGTATTCGATGAATAAATCATAATTACATTGATCAAGGATGCTTCCTAATTCATCATTTGGATCTAAATCGTTAGTTAACAAAAACTCCTTAATATCTCTTGTGAAGTCCCCAACCAATACATAAAGAGAGTATAGTATTCTAACGTGAACTAGCGAACTAATTGTTAATGAATATTGAAGTAAGGAACTAATTTTATTTTGAATAATTTGAGCATAAATTCTTTGGATAAAGATTTTCAATACTGGAGTTGAATCTTCAAACACTTGTTGAACAATTCTTGCTTGAGCTTTAATTGAAAATTTTAAATTATTAAGTAAATTTTCTGTTGATTCATCTTTTGGATTTTCTCCATAATTGGGATCAGATATTTTTATCCAAAATGCTTCATTATCTATTGCAGTTATATCATTAATATTGTTTGTATTATTATCAGAATCCAAAATAAAATCATTCTTATTTATGAATAATTGAATTACTGCAGCTCCACCATTAAATTGAAATAATATATTGGCAATTTCTTTCATTTTATCGTATTCATCATTTTCTAAATACATTTCAAATTTGATTAATAATTCCTTTTCAAAAGTTTCACTAAATTTTTCAATAACTTGAACACAATTATAAGCTTTTGGGATCTCTGGAGACACAATTTTTTTCGCTAACGTAAGTAAATTAACCACAGTTTTAGCACATTTCACTTTATCTTCATATTTACTACTTTTCCTCAATAAATCCAATGGTTCATATTTTTCTTTAGTATAAAATCCATGATAAGCACGAATTAAAAATATCGTTTCAGTTGATCTATCTCTTGAATTGGTAATTTTATTTAAAGATTGACCTAATGGATCGATTTTGGTAGTTACAAGAGATATTTTATTATCCAAATTATTAAAATTATTTGTTATAGTATCAATTTTAGATGATAGTGCCAACACGTTATCACTATGTTTCAATTCATAAGCTTCAACATCCAGTTCAACTTGCTTCTTTCTTATTTCTCCTTTGTCATTTAATGATTTCAATTCTCTCAATGTTGATTCAAATGTTCTAATATATGGTTTAGGATCTAAATATTCAAGTTTATTTACTTCGGCACCATTTAAGAAATGGTCCTTACTGAGTTCTTCAATGAATTCATTGATGGTCATACCTCCTAGGAAGTTTTCCAAATTGAGAAGCTTCCTTATATCATCATCGAGATCATATACCGAAAAACTCATTGGTATTGGAATGATTAAATAGATGCAGTTGGGGTTTTGGCTGTGGTGGTGACAAAAGATGGTGGATTGTGCAACCGATTTGTTTGTTGTTAAGGGCTCCAGACAATCTACCACAAGGTACTGCATATGAAGGGAAATTTGGAGCCCTATGTGCAGAATCAGCAGATAGAGAAGAAGAGTTAGTTGGACTAGACAGAGTAGAGAGGGTAGAAATGGTGAATGTAATAGACAGAGTAGACAAAGAAGATAGCGTAGACAGTGTAGATGCAGTAGACAAGATAGATAGAGGATAGAGTCTAGCACGCTTTGCTCGAATTCTGAACTTCCCGCAGGGAACAGCTCTCCGCAGGAGTCTCCATGAAATGGCCCGAGCAGAGCAGAAGGGGGTCCCCTAGACTCTAATATTTAGGGATGTCCATGACGCTCCGCTGGCCCCTGCTCGGGGAGAGCCACTACGTGGAGTCTAG
>JAKTYG010000049.1:0-60547 GCA_030564725.1 Chernovozyma sophiae-reginae
AAAAAAAAAAAAAAAAAAAAAAAAAAAAAAAAAAACCAAAAAAACCAAAAAAAAATACAAAAAAATATCAAAAGCTCTTCGTTGTAGACTTGCTCATTGTAGACCTGGAGTTTCGTTCTTCAATTCAGTATAATACATCGTCGTAATGGCTGTACGTAGATTTTCACAAATATGTAAATTCTTCAAGTTTTTCATTTGTCAATTGAACATGGAGGTCTTCTCTTGTAGCATGATGCTCAAGATGATTTAACGTTGTTTCAAGCTTTATTCTTTCTTGATTAAGTCTCAAAAGTTGTTTATCTACTGTATCAAGCTCTTTATTCCTCTCATTTAAGTTACGTATGGTGGTACCATCTTTAATTTGTAAAATACCGATCCATGGATTACTACGAGAACTGTCCTGGATTTCATTGATTTTTGTATCATTCAAAAGAGAATTCAGATACCTGGAACGATCTCCTCTATCCTTAAAATATGAATTCTCGCCTGAACTAGTTTCTCTTGGTCCAGTATGTGATCTATCAAATGAACCTTGGTGTCGTTCACGATTTGATGAAGATGATATCACAGACGAACTTGAGTATCTATCCTCTTGTCCCGCATTTAGATGTGTCTGTCTATTATTTGAGTTTTCCCTTTCATCATAATAACTTTCGTCGTATGAATATTGATTGTATTCGTATTGTCTATTCCCATATCTTTGACTACTATTGCCATAATATGACAGTTGTTCTCTGCCTCGGTTAAACCCTCTATTAGGATGATTTGGGCCGCGATTTCGAGACGATGATCCTCGGCCTCTTCCTCTATAGGAGCCTCTATACCCTCCTCCTGTTTGATTGTATCGCTCTTCCTCGTTGTATTGACTCATAGTGCTGGTTATTTGACGCCACTAGACAAAGAACTTCCAATCAAATGCAAAGATGTGAATTCAAGTTCAATGTGCGCCAGTATGCAGAGAAGGCTATAACACTGTATGCAGAATTTTTCTTTTCTAGTTAGTCACGTGCCTCAATTACTATTCTGGAAGTAGTAATCTCCTCTACGTGCAAACCCCAAATTGCCAACACCACATTTGACAGATCACTCATGAGGCAAACCAAAGATCGGGGACTAACTTTGACATAAAGATGGAATTAGCTCCAAATTTTTAGTGGTAAAGGTAAGATCAAGAAATAAAGAAGGTGGAATAGCTTGTTTGGAGGCATATTGAAGCAGATTATTGTTAATTGTCAAGTTTGGTAGCTCCCTTAATCTGTTGTACATCGCCGTTCATCTGACTTGTCCTTTATCGCATTCATCTCTTTTGTTGGGTTCTACAAGTTGAGCTAAGACTTTGAGCTAAAAGATTTCTGCAAAAACGGTCAGAAAGAGTACCAGTAGACTAAGGGAAAACTTGTTTATTAATTTAGGAACAGAAGCAATTTTGTCCGAGATCATCAGAGTTGCTTGGGTTCTCTATCAACTTCGCATTTGCTTCAGATCTCATGGACTCGTTGTTTGAATCCTCATGGAATGAGATCACTTTCAAGTCTTCAATAAAGTTGAGTGAATTTCCTCGTCTTGTTGCTGCAATGGAAGCACATCTTGTTAACATAACTCGTCTGGATTGTGTTTCGATCTCAAATGATCCTCATATAATTCAACGACTAGCATTAATGATGAGTGAGGAACAACGACAGCATTTGTATCCACCAGAGCAAATTCAATTGGGGAAGGAAAAGGTTAAACTGCTTTTAGGAAGTCTATTGGTTGGTTTGAACGTTGCTGATAGTGATAGCCAGACGCTCGCATACCATAATGATTATTTAGTTGGACCTAATAGTAATGAAACTTTGTTCAATCTGTTGATGAATTCTTCTTTTCCATGTGGAGAAGCATATTACCAGCACTCCAAGGATCTCCAGGATCCCCAGGATCCCCAGAACTCTCCGAACTACCAATATTCCCAGAATTCATCGGATATTGAAGATGACGATCAATCTATAATGGACTGGACTTCAAGATCTCCTAGTATATATGAGGAAGAGCCAGCGAATTGTTACATACGAAACTCTTTGCTTGAGATTGATAGTCAACATTATCGCATAAAGAGTAGGTTTGTTATGGCAGAAGTTCTATTACATGATCTTGAAATCCATAATCGGTATGATCATAAGGTTTTGCATGAATTGAACTCGGCTAATGAGGAGGTTCATTCACGAATTGTTGATCTCAAAAGAAAGTTGGATGATATAAGGGTAATGATTGATGGTCCTGAAAGATGTAGTGACGATCAAGAGCATGAAATTGATGATACTACCAGTCCTAAGCTAACCTCATTTGCTCCTCCACCATTGCCACTTCCCCATTCACATTCACTTCCCTCGTCACGGCCACATTCACTTCCCTCGTCACGGCCACTTTCACTTCCTCTGCCACTGCCACTGTCACTTCCCTCGTCACGGCCACTTTCACTTCCTCTGCCACTGCCACTGCCACTTCCCTCGTCACGGCCACTTTCACTTCCTCTGCCACTGCCACTCCCGCTCCCGCTGCTCAATCGTGAAACGTCAACTCTGCAAGTTGTTCCCAAAACTGTGGAAGACCCTGTTTCCGTATCAACCTACATTATAATAATCATCTCACTATTGTTTGTCATACTCTCTTACCTATTATCTATATAGAAAATGCATATTCTACCACCGTCCCATACACTGGACGAAGTCCCATGTAAATATTAGGAGATAATGTAAGCTTCTCAGCTATAGCCTTAATTTCTTAGTAACAAAGAGAAAGGTCCCTAGAACAATCAACATTTGATATCTGTCTTAACCTCACATCTTTTCTTTCGTTGTTTTTTTGGTTTATTAGTCTAAGTTTCATGCTTGTGTTTGTTTGATTTTTTTTTTTTCCTTTTCCTTTATCATGTTCCCCTTTCATTGGAAATTACCCCATGTTTACTGATCTTGGATAGTTATCATACCCTTCACCTTCTTCTTGAAAGTACGGATGAATCAATGCCCTCTTTGCACTTATTCTACCACTTGGATCATATACCAACATCTGTTCTAATAAATTAACCCCATCAGAGTCTAAAGTTGGTACAAAGTCACTCAAGTTCTTCTTTTGCCATTTGGGAAATGTTGGTTTGAAATCGGGTAAATATGAAACATCGGGCCAAATCTCTTCAGTAGGAGTTCCTAAGATTCTAAATATTCTAAAGATCTCATCAATTTCAGAATCTCCTGGGAATAATGGTTTACGATTACACATTTCAGCAAAAATACATCCAACAGACCACATATCAACTCCAGTAGAATATTGTTTTCCTCCAAGTAATATTTCAGGTGAACGATACCAAAGAGTAACAACTTCATGAGTATAAGCTCTAAGTGGTACTCCAAAGGCTCTAGCCAATCCAAAATCTGCTAATTTCAAATTACCTTCTTTATCAATTAACAAATTTTGTGGTTTTAAATCTCGATGAAGTACTCTGTGACTATGACAATATTTAATTCCTTTAACAAGTTGATTCATAAATCTTTTCACCATGTCAGCACCTAATCCGACTCCAGCAGGAATGGATTCCATATATTTTTTTAAGTCTAGATCCAAAAATTCGAAAACAAGATAAAGTTTATGAGAATCTGAATGAACAATATCATATAACCGAACAATATTATCGTCTCTCATTTCTTTAAGAAGTGATATTTCTCTTATAGCGGTAGAAGGTACCCCTTCATCTTCACTTTCCAATCGAATTTTCTTCAAGGCAACAACTCTATTGTTGTGCTTAGTATCAAGAGCTTTGTAAACCACCCCATAAGTACCTATAAAGTTAGTATTTGAATAGAATTAAAGAAAATAGAAGGAGCTTCTTGCTAGGAGCTTTTGTAGAGCTATCGGTGGAGAGTTTTTGATAGAAATGATCTCCAGTGTATATCCTGACACCAAGCCATTCAATTTACTTACCTTCTCCTACTTTCTCTTGCCTAAGATAATCTGAGAGTTCAACCATAGCTATTAATGAATAAGAAACGCGTCTATTTATTATTTCTTTATAAGAATTGACAGTTAGATCATCTTGTTGATCACTTCATCTTGCACACATAAAGTGTTTTGTTTTCGTGTTGTGTCGCGAAATGTGGGTTATATGCAGGATATAATAGATCAATATCTGGAGTGTTTGATGGTTAGCTACTAGGAGAGATGAAGGGTTTCTACAGATGAAGGTAGGTAATGAGATGACAATGGTAGATGAAGCCTCTAATTTGATCTATATATGTAGATAGATATATAATCTTTGTCCTGTCCTTTTGCAATTGCATTCGCTACTTCGAACTTGTTACCATCTACGCTCGGTTAGTCATTGAGACTCTCACTCACTTATTCCCTCTCTCTCTCTCCCTCTCCCTCTCTCCCTCTCTCTCTCTTTCTCTCTTTCTCTCTCTCTCCCTCTCCCGCTCTCCCTCTCTCTAAATTCGTTTCATTCGTTAAATAATTCTTTCTTCAGTCATACATCTTCTCGTCCTTCCCCTGCATTACAAACCTTGATTTCTCTACCCCATTCACTATTAATGATCTGCTTACCATTAATTCTTCTATCTGGTTTAGGATCAAGTATGCTATAGATTACGTTCCTGCAACGAGCTCTTTTCAATGCTTCTATAGGTTCATATCCAGTAGAATGTTTTCTTTTCTTCAAATATTCTTCAAAAAATTCATCCTTAGTAGGATCTGCCAAAGTCCAGAGTTGTCTACCAGTTCTCATAGCCATATAAATTACTCCACATGCCCATATGTCAACCCTTCTAGGATCAAACAGCTTTTCAGTAAATTCTTCTGGTGCTATATATGGTGATGATCCACTTATACCTTCACTAAGTTGAATTTCCTTTTCCCATGCCATTTTAAAACATTCCCCATTTCCAAAATCGGTTATCTTAAGCACTCCTCTTTGAGTAAGAAGTAAATTCTCTGGTTTTAAATCTCGATGACAAACTCCCATATTATGCATAAAATTAACTCCTCTAATCAATTGCTTGAAAAAACAATCAGCCTCAGCATATTCTAATTTCCCCAGAGCTATAATTAAAGTATAAAGGTCACCTCCTGAACAAAATTCCATAACTTCACAGTAATCTCCCTTAGCATCTTTAAGTAAATCTAAAGTATCAATTATATTTATATGTTTAAGAGATGATGAAATGCAAAACTCACTAGTGAGTCGACGGTTATATTTTTGATCCAGTTCACTTGGTTTCCTTTTAAATTCTTTAACCGCATAAAGAATATCATTATCCCCATTCTTTTTATGAGATACTCTTACTACTCCGAAAGAACCTTTCCCAATCACTTCTTGACATCTACCATATTTTTCAGAAAATGATCGACAATCTGGTTGATTTGGTGCTGGTACTGCTCCATGATAAGGAGAAGAATTATTTTTCACTTGATTAACTAAACCGGCGAAAAGTGTTGGAGGAGAAGCTGAAGTCAATTCCAGATTGGATGAAATTTTTTGAGAATTCTTATTATTATTAGAACTAGTAGTATCATCTGCTGCTGATGCAGGTAAGATATTTGGTAATTCACTCTTAGCTTCATCTCTAAGCTTTTTAGCTCCTAAAAGATCTTTAAGCATATTAGAAAGTTTCTCTTGTCTCTTTGCTGCCCGTAAATTATGTTCATGATTACCATTTTCGAGCATTCTAAACCTTGGCTTGTTACTACTGACAGTACTTGGAGACGTTACTGCCAAATCTGTTCTAGATATGCTAGCATGTGATCCATCTTGTAGATGTGGATTCTTAAAAGAAGAATTCCTTGACACTCCATTTGCAAGAGAATTAGAAACAATACCATGATTTTGATTATTAAGATTAGATGAACTACCATTTGGAGTTCTTTTAATGGCTGAAGAATGTCTAGAAACCGAATCAGCTACCATGTTCCCATTAGTGCCATTAATATTTGGCAGCGAGATATGCAAACCTGTCAACTCGGCTTTGAACCCTCCCAACGAAGCAACCGATGAATCTGAGGTTAATTCGGGACTTGTTTGAGTAGGGGAATCAGTTGGAGAAATATGAATTGCCTCTATAGTACGATTAGAAGGAGTAATAATTCCAGGAGACTTCGCCCTCACGGGACGTCCTTCATCTTCCTTATGAGTACCAGAAATTACACCTTTATCCTCATCTTTATTACCTCCAAACAACTTATTTAACACCGATAAAGATCTCTTAGGTTTTGTGTCTCCCATTGGTTGTAAGCAAATGAAGATCCCCAAAAAAAAGGTAAAAAAAAAACGAAAGGGAAGATATCAAACCTATGATTACAAACTGATGCAAAGTAATTTGATGAAATCCAAAAGCTCAATATATCTTCGTTTATATGTAGGACGACGATAGTAGCTTAGTAGTAGTAGTAATTAAAGATAGTACCACCAGAGAAAGAAAAACCTTCAGGTTCTTCAATAAACGAGTAAAACAGGATTACTTAAACGAAATGTGCAACCGTTGACAAATGTATGTAAATAATTCAACGATTAAAGGATGAAAAAGTAGAAAAATTCGGGAAAATTTGGGAGATTTTTTTTTTTTTCTTCAAATGCTTGAGCTTAATAAAAAAAAATCTTTCCCTTGACCGCGTGACTAGAGAGAGTAAGCTACTAGTTTACGGGTCGTAGTTAGGCTCACAAAATAATTTTACAAATTTCTTAGCGGGAAATCGCACATTTTCGTGGCAATATTAGGCAGGTCATGATGAATCGATGACCAAAGTGCCACGAATAGAACAAGAAAAAAAAAATGAAATAGAATGAGGAAGGAACATAGACCAAGAGACAAGATAAGAGACAAGATAAGAGACAATAATGCAACGGTGGAATGAATGTGGTTCTGAGATTGAAGAATTTCATGGCCTTTGAAGACATGGGTGTTGTGTTTTAAATGGGTTAGTGGACCTCTATGTTGCTGGTGGTAGTCGTACCATCAAGTGAGTATCTCATTTAAGTGAGTCCCTCCCTCATAGCAGAAGTATAAGTGGTTGGCCGAAGTTGGTGTGGTTAGAATTTGGTAGCCATATGAGAATTCTCAAACTCAGCCTTCCAAAATCTCAAAAAGTTACGCTGTGGAAGACTCAGCGTTCGAGAAATTCATGAGCATCCACGAAAGATGCAGGAGAGGCTTGCAATGGGTCAGACATGGACCAACCATGGATCCAAATCAAAGGCTCATGCGATCGGAATCCATTGTTTGCCATCCAATGTTTGCCATTCAGTGTACGACATCCAGTGTTTGTCATCCAGTGTTCATCATCCAGTGTTCGTCACCCAGTGTTCTCTTTTCCTTGTCCTCCATCGATTCCTTGATGGTTGCTTCTTGGTGCATGTGCAGGTCCATTCTGGGGTCAATTTTGTTCTCGTTTTCGTTTTTGTTCTTATTTTTCTTTGGAACATCAAATCTCTCTTGCTACCAAACAATTTCGTTAGTGTTATGGTTGCTCTGTAATATTTAACTTGGGTGTTGTGTTAGCATCAATATTCCGTATCTATCCTTTCAATGACTATTAGGATTATCCTGTGGTTGGGTCCGTGGTTTAGCTATCCGTTTGTATTTGCCTCTCAGTTGTTTAGTTTCTTCTTTTATCTTATCATTACTCCCGTACAAAAATTCTTTGATGTCATATTACATAGCTTGATTCTTCCCATCCAACCTCTATTGTATCTTTTGGGAATCGATTCGGATAATTTATCTGATGTTGTCCCCCATGTTCAATTCATGGTGGTCACCACTTACTATTACATGGCAGTAGCAGTGATATTTGGTACCGTTGTAGGAATATTCACTGGCACCGTATTGGCAGTTATAAGTTATGTGTTGACTCCAGGGCAAGAGAATTCTGATAAATCACAAACAAAATTGAATAATCTACAACTGTATCCCTTATTAGATAATGTTCCAAATGAAAAATTCTCCGTTTCGTTATCTGATTTAAGAGTTGATATACAATATGATACTCCGTCTCCTCCAATTGAATTAGTAGGAGGGAAACGGATTGGTGGGTTGCTGATGGAAAATTCTACAAGGGATCAATTACAAAGATCTAAAGAAGGATCTTCTTCACCACTGGATGTTCATCCAGAATCTTCTTCAACACTGGAAATCGAGCTAGAAGCTCCATCACCAATTACTTTAATCGGAGTGTCTAAAAGTAACATCGATGACGGAAGGACTACTCATGGAAATGATAACCCACTGAATAGTAGTGGAGTTTCTGTCCGTCATGACGATACAAATGTAAAACATAGGTACAATCTGGATAGTTTAAGTACTGTAGATGAGTTATTTACTATGAATTCAGAAAGCACTGAACTCACTGGGAAGGATTTATCTGTGAAAAGGTCTTATTACACTAAAGGCAATTAGTTGATGCTGGTCATTGCTTGTAAGCTAGAATTTAAGACTGATGAAAAACATTTTAGACCGTATTGTATAGCTTTGATGTTGTTTAGTACAATATACAAGAGATTGAAGATGACTTTATAGGGTAAGCTACAGTACAACGCTAGTGGATGGTTATCATCTTGGTATATACCAAGCTCGCGAGTGTTTTAGTAGCTGCCGTAGCTTTTCGAGCGGTTTACTTCGAGTCCACTGCTCACAAGGGACTAATTCCAGGGTCCCATGGTACGGTGCCAGGGTTAATATCTCATACAAACCTCTAGAATCCTTACCAACGTCTGTATCTCACACAAGCCTCTAGAATCCTTACCAACGTATGTATCTCGCACAAACCTCCAGTCTCTATCGACGCTACTCTGCAACAACTGCGCTCTGCAACAACTGCGAATCTCAAGGTTGCATTTACGAAACAAATATGACTATCAGCAGTTCACAGCTGGCGAATACGATAGCTTGTCCTCAACTTGTTTCACATCTGTTAGATAAAGATATCAGAAGGTATCAGGTGAGTAAACTACGCTCAAGGTCAGAATCTTTGATTAAAAAAAAATTTCCCCCATCAAATTAAACATCCCTCACCCCTGTATTTCGACATCACTTCATTAAAACAAACTCAACTCAAATGTGGTAACTTCCTCGATTTGATCCCAACATAAGCATTGCTGCAAACAAAAATAATAGACAACACATTCCTTTACTGTAGCTACTTGTATATTCTCTTCATACAATGACTGAACAATTCAAAAATCATTTTACCAAGGTGATCGAATCGAAGAGATTGCGTAGAGGAACCACTTCTAAGGTGTTCAAGTTCTCTGAATCTTCAAGACCAGCTAACCTCAAATGGCAGAATTTTTCAAGCGAAAAAGTAGCTTACGAGCCAACTTATAGTGAAGCAGAATTCGGTCGTTATTTTCTTAAATCACTTAAAAGAGCAGGATGTTTAAATATTTCTCATGGTTCTTTTGGAGATTATAAATGTGAAATGAGTTTGAATGTTAAGAAATCAACTGGAGAGACATTCAAAGTTGAAATTGAAGCGATTTTTAAGCTGAAAACTACCATAGCTTCACCTCCAAATCTTGTGATAACTCATGACCAATTAATTGATTATCTTAGAGATAAGATATTGTTTCAGAAACTCGATTCTACGTTGGAAAAGACTGTGAAATCGCTATTGGAATTGGTAGGATTTAGATGTCTTATAAATGGACTAGAGTTGGCGATTGATTGAAGAAATGAAAATTTGGCTCAAACTACACTTGGAGCTTTTTGTGACAAGAACGAAAAATGGGAACACATATCGGGACTATATTCATTTCGTTAGCTGGGTTGACTGAACTCAAATCATGGGCCTCTCGTTGGCGTTGGTTCACCCTATCCATAGGATAATCATAGAACCTACGATTATATGATTCGCATTTTTCATCTGCTGCAACTGCTTGGACTGCTACAACTGGTTCATCTGCTACATCTGCTACATCTGATATCTACACTCCAGAACTACAACTTCTCCTTTTGAAGGTTTTATCGTTTACATTGTATTATACAACGTATATGCTAGTGGGCTAATCTTTCGCAATCTAATTCTGGGAATTCAAAAATTCTGTATAATATGACCCAAAGACATTCCAATGGAATTTAATCAATGTGGCTATTCTCGAAGCAATATTAGACATTTCTGAAGTTGAAGAAGATGCTGAAGATGATGCATGATTGTTTGTAATGGTGGTTGCTGATTCTGAAGAAACGGTACTTGAAGTGGATGCTGAAGTAGAACCACCATTTGAAGAAGAAGAAGCTAATGAACTAGCTCCAATAGATGTAGTAGTTGCCATTCCTTGATATTTCCCACTTGAAGTGGTTAATGGAATTTTTTTACCACTAACTATGGTAGGAATACTAGTAGTAGTAGCATCTAAATTTGAAGAAATCTCTATTAAAAGTTCCTTAAATATTTTCTCCTCCATTAATCCATAAACTACCAGATTTGGTTGAATCTGTTTTATAAGCCAAGAATAAGAAAATTCAATCATTGACTGATCTAACTTGGGCTCGTTATATGCATTCTTCACCAATTGTAACAGAATCGCATTAACATTACGAGTCCATTTAATAGTTCCATTATCATCAGTTACAATTGAAAGTATTTCTTCTTGAATTCTATTGATAGTATCAGGAGTCAAAGCTTTCGTTTTCTGGTCAGCGGTAAGTTTACCAGAATTATTAAAAATTAATTGCTTATAAAGCACAACACAAAGTTGAATACAAACAAGTTGACGAATATCTGCTCGAAGTAATATAAGTCTTGTATGATCAAAAGCAAGTGTTGAAGGGAATTCATTGACCATCTTTCTACATGAAAGTAAATCAATAATTGAAGAAATTAAGAAAAGACGATAATAAGAAGATGAATATCCAAATGATGATCCAATGGATTTTGTAGATTTTTCACCAGAATCAATTAAAGTTGATGTTCTATTAGAAGCTTCTGGGAATAAACTTTTAATGGTTTCTTCTTTCTTATAATATCCCTTATAATACCATTTTAACAGATCTTTTATATCCAATTTATGATGAGAAATCAATTGACTAAAATAATCTTTTTCAAATTCAACTGCAGTTTCAATCAAAACTGGACGAAGTATTCTTATTTGATGATTAGCAACATCCAATTTCATTGCTTCAAGGATTGAAAAAATCATCCGAAGTCCACATACCAATTTTTCAACTGAATTTTCATTATTTGCTTGAGTAAATTTATTAACCATTTCTGTGATCCAATTATCTCTCATTGGAGCACAATGACATTTGAAAATTTTCCCAAGCCAATTAGCAAGAGATACAAAATCAAATGTTCCAATAGAAAGTTGTTGCACCAATAAATCCATATCCATTATATCATTCACATTATTTCTATCTTTATAAGGAAGAAGAGATAATAAAATATCTCGAAGGGTTATGAAAAGCGAAGGGATTCTTGAATGTTTTAAATTAAAATTCCTAAGCACGAATATATTATGACACTCCTTTTCAATCTCCGACCAATAATTATCAATAATATTCTTCTTACGTTTCCCACGTTCTCCATCAAGATTTGGTCTAAATTGAAGTTGAGGATCGAAAAGGATATCATGACGAAGTTGAGGATTCTTAAGAATCTCGTGGAGATCTATTTCTTTCAAGGATTGAAGATTAATAGGAGGAAGAAGGGGAGTTGATGATGAAGTTGATGATAAGGATGGTGATGATGACCCTTGTGAAGATACTGCTGCTGCTGCTGATGCTGCCGCTACCGGTGCAGCCGTCGCCGTTGCACTGACTGATACTGAGGAGGATGGATTTGGAAGACTGGAGCTCATTCCATCATATGATCTGGCTAAACCTGGTGCCCTTCCAGTCAATAAAACTGGATGATTTGGAAGGATGTTATGCTGATGATGATGGTGGTGGTGGTGTTGAGGAATACCATTGGAGATATGGTTAAGATGACCAACCTGACTAAAATGATTAAGATGTAAAGGAATATTTGAGGAACCAGTGGAAGCCTGGGGATTACGATTATAAGAAATGATAGGAAGTGACCTGGAACGGAATCTTCTGATGAATTTGGGAGCCTTTGTGGCAGGAACTTGAGATACTTTGGTTACGGTAGTGGATTTGACAGTTGGAAGGGTGACGGTTCGATTACTAAGGGAGTTCTTTCGGAGCTTCTTCTTGTTAACATTCGGTTCCAGCTGGAGCCGAGAGCGTTTCGGGTCTGCTCTTTTTGAAAAGAACATTGTACGGAACTGTTCTTCCAGAAACACCTGTTCCTGGTTTTCATTTGGATTATTGGACATACTTTATCGATATTGTAGATTGTTTGGACGAAAGGTGATAAGGTAATGTTAGGATTTGAAGGACAGTTTTCAAAATTGAAGGCAATATGTTTTTTTTTTCTTGTTTAAGTTCTTTTTATTTTAGAGCGATAGCAGATAATGGGAGAAAAGATAATCAACCAATAGGTATAATAGTCAAGTTTTTAAAAAAAAAACTGAAATGGAGTAAAAGAAAGGGGGATATAGCGAAAATTTACCCACCTGTATATTATGGGACTCAAACAAAAGCACAAAATCCAAAATTGGTTTAATGGGGCAAAATTTTTGTATGGGGCGGCGCCTTTTCCTATTTGAAAATCCTATCCGACTTTTAACTCTGAAGTGTATTTTCAAGTCAACCGTGAAAAGGAAAAAAAAAAAGGAGGCGATGGTAGATTTATATGCTAAGAAATGGGGAAAGATAAAGTGGTAAGTTTGATAGATAAAGTTAATTAATAGATGCAACTTGAAACCAACCGGAATTAACAAAAGTTTCCCAATAAATAAATCAAGCGTTAATGGATAAATACAAAATAAGCAACTAGTGGTGGATGATATTGGTAATCTCTCACTACACTATTTGACCCTATCCTTTATAAATAATCGGTCGAACTAGCGCGAAAATTAGTGACTGAATCTAAGAATGACTAAGGGTGAACAAACGAAAATAAGTCCAACTTCCCTTTTTTTTTTTTTCTTCGATTATTTTGTAGTGAAATCGCACAAACGAGAAAGTACAACGAGATTAGTAGGGTATACTATATCCTCCAACTAAGTAACGGTAATGATGAGTTAGCAAAGATAGAATTATCTAAAAAATGTAAAAATAAGTTTCTAAAAAATAGATTAGAAAGAATAGGAACAAGAAGAAGAAGAAGGAGAAGAAGAGAAGAAGAAGAAGAAGAAAAGAAGAAGAAGAAGAGAAGAAATAATCAGAATCAAGTTTAAGGAACGACCACCTCCCACTGAGATCTCACTGAGAGCAAGGGAATAACGCTGACGACGATGGGATAATAACGTTTCTTTTCTGAGCCGTCGGGATCTTTTTTTTTTTTTTTTGATTTTCGAGATAAACCGGGAGCGACTAATAGGCTACAGACAGGCTACAGACAGGCTACAAACAGGCAACAAACAGGCTCCGAACAGGCTACTAACTTTATTTTTTTCCTTGCAATCGGGGGCCACTCAATTCGCACAATTCTCGCGGGATAAGCAAAGAAAAAAGAAAAAAATAATAATAAAATTAAGCTCAAGGGATTTTAGTTCAGGTGATTTCGCACACATTCGGAAAAGAACAAAGAAAGATTGTTTAGAAGGTGATGATATTTTATGGATGACTATTGAAGTAAAAATGGCTGATCATTCTATTTAGGGAGTAGAAACCTTTAGGCTGACCAACCAACATAAGCAACCTGGTCGATATGGGAAGATTTACCTGATAATATGGAGGCGATGGAGGGGGGACCAGTTGCGTGAGTTATAGGCACCTACCGGTTAATTTTATGCATGATTAAGGTAATGGATTCTCACGCACGCAGACGCACAACACTATTGGGACCATACGGGTTGGGATTTTCTAGAGGGTGAATGGTAAGAGATTTTGATTATTTTTGGTGGTTTGTGATGGTTTTTGATAGCTTGTGGTGTTTCGTGGTGTTGCGTAGTGTTTCTGACTATTTCTGACGCTTTCGATATTTCTGATTATTTTTAAATTTTTCACTCGTTTTATTAACTGATTGATCATGATTGTAGATTCTGGGAGAACAGGTGAGCTAAATTAGGAGACTACAGTGAACAGCAGGGAACAGTAGTGAAATCTGCCGAGCCCTCGTGAACTTGGCGTACTGTCGCTCGACTCTGATTGAACTTTCATTATGCTCTCACTAATCTCTCAATCGTATCTCATCCTCATCTCCTCCATCACCACTTTAACTAACATTTCACCATCTTTCGCCCAACTGTAGCTCATATTTCACCCAACTTTCACTCATCTTCTACTCATCTCTCCTCAATTTCATTAAATACCACATCTTATCAACTTCTTACATTTTCTATGTACTCTATCTTCGTTGGCTCACAATCGCTCTTCTATGTCTTATTATCTCCTTCACTTGTAGTTCAGCAATTCCTCCTCCACTTTAACTAGTTGCGGCTGTTTTGCGGCGTATTGCTGCATATTTACGAGTTGTTCCCAGCAAAATAAACGACAGAACTCGAAGTGGTGAAAAATTGGATATGTTAACTGATTTCTGTCAGATAGATTTCCTTTCCTCCAACATTCAAGAGTCGACTATTCATAAATTTGGTTTACTTATTCATCTTTTAAGTTTCCCACTTCTTAATCTCTATCCATTTTTCAAAGCTTTTTCTCAAATCTGTTCCTTCTTCTCTTCTTTTTCTTCTCTATCATTCACATGAAATGCGCCCTTTCTCATGCACTCTCTGGTTGCCTTGACAATAGAATGTGATTCGATTTCCCTTTGGTGAGAAATAACGAACCAAATTGATTAAAAAAGCAAATAATCTTATCTGCATTGGGTTGTAACTGTAGCCAATTGTTTGCGGAAATAAATTCACGAGGAAAAAAAAAAGTTTCCGTTAAGGTTCTGAGAGCTTTTTTTTCACTAGTTGCTCTGCAAAACTCGACAACCGTAACTCCCCGTTACAAGCAAGTTTAGGAGTTAGCGTATTTCCATTTTAATTACTCAATTAGTCCATGAGACACCTTAGATCGAAGAGGAGACATCTTACAATATTTAGGAAAACATTCTATATGTAGATGATTTTACTTTGTAGCAAATATCATTGATATTTAATTCATATTCCTACCAGGTTGCGGTAATTTTCATTCTTTTGGTGGTTCCTGATCCCATCCTTTGAAAAAAAAAAATCGAAATTATTTTTCAGAATTGTATGATGTGATAAATTTCTAAAAGGAAAAAAACAAATGGAGAATAATTAAGTTTGAGAACCTTAATATTATTTTAAGTTCTGCATATAGAATAGGATCTCTAAAATAAACAGTCTTTGTACATTGGTATTAAAGCTAATGTTGCTGAAAATTGCCGGTTGCGGCAAGATTTTGCCGGAAAATAAAACAGGAGCAATAACAGCACTATTATTGTATGCGGATGCGAATGTGTTAATCTTGAACTCCAATTTATTTCAAGATTTTAAGTAAGGGTGAATGTAAATGTAGTAGCGACAACAAATAAGAATTTCCAGTTGAGAGTTTGGCCACTCGGCAGAGTTAAGGTTTTACTTCAGAGCCGCATAGTACATTACATTATGCGTCAGTATAAGTATAGTGCGGGAGGAGGTAGTGAGGTTTGAGGTCACATGGTGGTAGACATTGTAATTCGAGTAGAGGCAAAGTAGTAGGCATTGTGGAGTGGAAGTTGGCAGTAGGAGTTGGCACAGTACATGGCATAGTAGTTGGCATAGTGGTTGGCATAGTGGTTGGCGTAGTAGTTGGCGTAGAAGTTGGCATAGAAGTTGGCAAAATAGTTGGCATAGTACCTGCCATAGAAGCTGACATAGAAGTTGGCATACTATTGGTTGGTAAGTAGCTCAATATAGTCAATGTATGTTTGATCTCATTGCTTGAACTCCAATGCGCTTTTTCTATCCCGCCCGTCATTTTTCTGCACCTTCATCTGCCCTCTGCCGTCTTTATGCACCTACATCTGCGTTGCATCCCTTTGCCTCTGCTACATCAAACACCCACTCCCCTCCGGATCTTTCACTACTTCCCCTCCAAATCTCCCACTTATTCCCTTCTATATCTCTCTTCCCTCCCCTTCCAGCCTACACCCCAACCTCTCCTTTAATCCTACACAGCTACAGCTCCTTCCATCGACCTGCACCGCTCTCAAGGGAAGACGACTTTCTCTCATGTGCTGACATAAACGAATCGCTAAACGCAAATTCACTCTAATCCTGACGTTTTATTGTTCGGAACTAGCCCCGCAGATTTGTTTTTTTTTGTTTTTGTCTTTTTCTCCTGAACAATATAATGCACAGATTCTAATATTACTCTTCAATAGTTTCTGACGGTGAACCTCGGCCATTTACTCAAGAGGCATTGAAAAGGAGAAAGGATGTTTGCAGTTTTGGTCACAATTCACTCGAAAAATAAATAAAAAATGAAAATGGAACATACCAAAATAAGAAGATGGGTTATAATTGTTAAGCATTTAGCCTAAGGTTATGTTCGATTCTTTCGCTAATTTGTATGACTCGAAGATTTAACCCATCCAATTTAGCATTTGGAACTTGTTAACAGAACCTTCCATTCAAATTTTATTATTCAGTACCTTATTTTGTATCTCTTCTGAGTGAGTGTCTTAGTTTTTTTTTTTTCCGTTAGACGCGAACTTCATCAGGTGAAAGTGGGGTGATGATAAGCCCAAAGAGATAATATTAAAGGGTTGGTGAAAATATATTCACGTTCAATTACAAGTGAAATGGAGATGGTAAGGCACAATGATATATGAAAGGTAATTGAAAGATAATTGAAAGATAATTGAGAGAGAATTGAGAAATGGGCAATGGAAAGAGTTCTTGAAAAGGTAAAGAAAAAGCTAGAGATGTGTACAGTACTGAAACAGGGAAGGTTGATACTGAAACAGGGAAGGTTACAGTTACTCACTTACATGAATCTCAGATTCATGCTGGGACATTTTTTTTTCTTTTTTTTTCTCTTCAACAATCTCGTATCGTAAGATTGGTGCGGCTATGGCAGTGTATTACATCACCAATGAGACTTCAACAGCACTAACTCTAGATCTACATTCGGACTTCAAACTTCGATTTTATAAGGAAAAAGGTTTTTAGTTGACGTCACAAGATTGTGAATTAAACGTTGTAGATCCAAGAATTGCTTCAAAAAAAAAAGTAGTTTATAACAATTTTTCATTGATTTTGTTCAAAAAACTCAGGCCATCGCCAGAACATTTTTCATCTGTCATCGGGCATTTGCGATTGACTGTTTGGGAGGTTTTTTTTTTTTTTCCCTCAACCAGTCTAGTCTCATCGTAAATGCTTGAGAATAAAAAATAATATTAATGAATGATGCTGTGCTGGAGGTCACTTTCATTTCATGCAAAGATATCACATCAGTTAAATCGAGATACAATCATTAAGAACCCATGCACAGTTACTAAAGAGAGGACGGATTGATAATCCACGTAGTTGGTCGCGGAGTTAGGATCAGGTCGCCGGGCGAGCCAATCATTGTAAGAGTCTTCAGTTTTGGTGCACATTGACTTAAGTTGGAGCGATTTAAGAATGACCATAGGAAATTTTGAACACTGTTGGTAGGGTATGGAAGCTTAGATGGAAGAGGTAGCGATTTTTGTAGGCTAGGAGCTTCGAGTTGGACGATAGAGAACGGTGAGGAATGGGAGAGACAGTGAGGAATGGGGAGCAAGTGGTAAGCAGGTAGAGAGAAAATAGGAAGATAATGGGGAACACCTAGGGAGAAAATGGCTGAACAAATGAGAAGAAATACCAAGAAATAACAAAAAGACGAAAAATAACAAGAAGTAACAAGAATCTGTGCTTTGGCTGCTAAAAGGTGCCGTGTACAATTACTAATAGGTTACATTTGAAACGGGTTACCGAGTGAAAAATGGAACATGTAGTGAAGCAAGACGGCCATGTGCGAGCATTTAGCGAGCCTTTACTTTTAGGCGACTGACTGTTTGCAACTTTCAGCCCACTTTTTCGCACCTTCTTGTCCTCTTGCTGTCCTCTTCCTGTCCTCCCGCTCTATCCTCCTCCCTCTCTATCCTCTCTATCCTCCCTCTCTATCTTCCCTCTATATCCTCCCTGTCTACCCTCCTCCCTCTATATCCTCCCTGTCTACCCTCCTCCCTCTATATCCTCCCTGTCTACCCTCCTCCCTCTATATCCTCCCTGTCTACCCTCCTCCCTCTATATCCTCCCTGTCTACCCTCCTCCCTCTATATCCTCCCTGTCTACCCTCCTCCCTCCATCCTCTCTATTCACTTCCCCTATCCTCCTCTCTCTCCATCTCCCCATTCATCTTTTTTCTTCCTCCGCTCCATAATATGCTCGTTTTGTCAACTCGTCCTATCCATCCCTACCTTCTCACTTCATTCAAGCACCCTAGATACTCCCGCAGAAAATTACGCCAAGCCCACCTCTTTCACCGTTTAATGTATGCAATTTATGATTTTCATTCCTTCTTATTTATTTTTTTTGAACTCGGATTACCAAGTTTGTAATTATTTTGTTGGCGGGATTTTTCACTTGCAAATTTTCAACAACCAATTATCAAAACACTTAATTTCCTTTTCAATCCATCACTTCGTTCGGTAACATTTGTCTATACGAAAGAAGGTTTCTGGGATGTCTTTCAATTATTTTTTTATCAAATTTTTTTTTTTTTTTCTTTTTTTAGTTTTTCCCGCACTGTTTGGTTTCCCTAGAGAGGCTAGGTTACATTTTTCGTTTGTAGAAAAACTTGATATATCCCTTTTATTGTTGAAAATTGATATTCTTCTTTAGCGATTCAGGAACCCAAGAGAATTGATATCAAGTAAGTTGAGCTTCCTTCTTGACTGAAATCGAATAAATCTTTTACTCGTCGTTGGAACTGTATTATCTATCGAAATATCGACACTCATTCTTGAACTTTGCTGTCCACCCTCTGCTATTGATTACTGAGAGAGGGCTTGAGATTAATCTCCACTACACAAGAGCAGAATTCAGCTTCTATTTTTTTTTTTTTTCTTTGTTGAAACAATAACTACTTGAAGTTTTGAATTGATCGTTTGGGTTTGAACTTGTTGGTGATAATAAGAACAAGGGATTTTTTTTTGATATTTGTTTGATTGTTTTGGAAGATAGAACACAGGTTCTTTATAAGGTTGGTAGTTTGTTCGATTACCAGGGATCTGACATTTCTGATTTTTTTACAGATCGTTGACTGTTGTGACTGCGCCAGTTGTTCACATCTACAGTAGTTGTTCAGTTGCACGCACAGTTCGTTCAGTTGCACGCACAGTTAGTTCAGTTCGTTCAGTTAGTTCAGTCCGCTCAGTTCGCTCAGTTCGCTCGGTTCGTTCAGTTCGCTCAGTTCGTTCAGTTAGTTCAGTTCGCTCAGTTCGCTCAGTTCGCTCGGTTCGTTCAGTTCTACTCCAGTTGCTCGCTTCTCCGCCAGTCGCTCACTTCTCCGCCAGTCGCTCACTTCTCCGCCAGTCGCTCACTTCTGCACAAGTTGCTCTCCTGTTAGCTTCTTCTCCGTCATAAATTCTCCAAAATTATGACTTCTTTCCCCAGAGCTAACTCTTATCCGGGAGTAGTAGGCTCAGGGTCTCCACTTGATGGTTCAAATACCCCTCTGCGAAATTCTCTGGTAACTTCTTTGGTTGGTATATCTTACGTAAGTGGCCAAACTCTGAATGGTGGTAAAGGTACTCAAACGGTATTCATCCACAAGTTATATGATATGCTAAATGATCCTGGTTTGGCTCATTTAATTTGGTGGTCTCCTCCGAAAAATGACTCCTTTTGTCTTTTACCAGGTGAAGAATTCTCCAAAGTACTTGCTCAATATTTCAAACATACAAATATCGCTTCATTTATAAGACAACTTAATATGTACGGTTTCCATAAAGTTAATGATGCTTTCCAAAATGATGATCTCTCTCATCAACTGGAAGATCTGAAAGATAAGGACAAAGTTGAATGGAAGCGTCTGAATCTGAGACTGGATCCAAAACTGGAAATAAAACAAGAATCGAGTACTTCTAAAACAACGTCTGCTCCTCAATCTCCTTCAGCAAATGGTCAACCTCAGACTTTACAACCAATATGGGAATTTCGTCATTCTACAAACCAGTTCCGTAAAGGTGATGTTGAATCGCTTAAGTTAATTAAAAGAAGATCGTCGAAAAATATCAATTCTCATAAAGAGATTGTCAACTTGAAGTCTATTCCAACATCAAAGCCTGACGACATTTATCTTGATTATATAGAGCTGCAGCTGCAGCAGCAGCGTCAACAACTGCAACAGCAACAGCAGCAGCAACTACAACTGCAACTGCAACTGCAACTGCAACAACACCAGCAACAACAACAACAACAACAACAACAACAACAACAACAGCCGCATCTACAACCATTCCCTATGCGTCTTGGTACTCCACAGCAAGCACTTCCTACTCTTGCTAATTCTCAACCTCCACAACAACAAGCTCATTATTTTGCACCAGCTGAATATCATCAAATAGTTCAGAGCCAACAATCTGCCGCTCAATTAAATTATGAAGCAAATTATAAACTTATAGAAATATCCAACTCTTTACAATCGCTTAGAAACGACTTTGGTGCCCTTCATGCTAAATATGATTTATTATCTCAAGAATTCAAGAAATCAAGTATGGATATGGTTCATCTTGTTGAATTTATTGAAAAACATCAATTTCATGCTCCAAATACTGCTTCTGTACCTTCTCATATATTTGGACCTGATCGTTCCAACATGAAAACTCCGATAACTGTATCAGATACCGAAGTTACTACATCACCATTATCGAAATCTAACCAATCTTTTGAGTATGAATTATCAAAATTGAAACTGTCTTTACTTCAAAGATCATATATCAATAGTAGAAATTCATCCTCGACATACACTCAAAACACAATAATTCCTCAACCATATCCACTTAATCCTCATTATTCTATTCATTCACATCCCCAAGTGAACCAAGTTAGAGATTCTCATGATAGGAATTTGTCTGTACTTATGGACCCTTTGCAAGTTAACGTTCCATCAAGGAGTAACTCGAAACTGGGTTTAACTCCTGAACTGCAGCAACAGCCCCCACTGTCACAGCCTCTGACTTTGCAAGAACCTCCAGTTCTGTTGCAGCAGCCAGCGGCGTATCCGCAGAAACAGCAACAACAACCGCAGCAACAACAACAACAACAACAACAACAACAACAACAACAGCAGCAACAACAGCAGCAGCAACAACAACAACAACAACAACAACAACAACAAGGACCTCTGGCAGCTCCCCAACAGCAGCAGCAACAACAGCAGCAGCAGCAGCAACAACTCCAACTCCAACTCCAACAAAAATCGCAGCCACCACAGCAAAATTTGGCGGCAGCTGCCAACCTGAATCCTCTGCTGTCTCCTCAAGGTGTAAAATCTTCTGCAGTTCCACCGGCATCCCAATTAACCCCTATGTCCCCAAGAGAAAATAACCTACCACCTCAAGTTAGGACATATCACCAGTATCCCTTCCCAGTAATGCAAGCAGACTCAAAGTCTCATTTGACTGAACCAAAAACGTTAGACCAATTTCCAAGAATTTCAATTCATGATACTCTTGGTTCTACTTCTAGATCACTTCCTATTATATCAACCTCCGGATTCGGTAATCCAATCGAATGTATATCGCATCAAAGAAATCAACTCCCTTCTGTTTCAGAACTTGATCAATCAATAAAAAATGGTCATTCTCCTGTTTATAGTCTTTTGAATAATATGGATCGACCAATAGTCCGCAAGGTTAGATCTGATGAGGACGACTTGAGGCATAAAAGAAGAAGATTATAATAACTTCGATAATAGTGGAAACAGTTAATTGTATAATATTTTTAATAGTAAATTATGTAACATTACGCGAATTACATCCGCCATCATGTTAATGTAGACATCAAAAGAACATTCTTCCTCCTGGTCTGTTCTCTATATGAAAATTGTGTTCCGTTCTGAATTTGATCTGGAAATTTTTTGATAGGCGCGAACTTTCAACTTCATAAATTTTTTTTGTTTACTTTGGATTCTTTCTCTATCGTTTCCTTTTACCTTTTGCTTCTCCATTTCGGTTTCATCTTTCTATTTCTCGTTCTATAGGTAGATATGGCACCTAATAAGGCTGCCCAATCACGGAATAGATTTAAGAAGGCTCTAACTTCAAGAACTCTGTTCTCTTTCAAAAATGATGGGCTGGACGTATTGGCTTATCTTGCTTACATAAAATTCTTGAATCGTTTGCAATCCAAAGTCGAAGAGTACAAGAAGGAAGATGATACTAAGGAGAATATGTTGATCTTTTATAAGAAAGCAGCCTCGGAGGTATTACGTGAATATAAAGGGTAGACATTGAGAGATATGAAGTAGCGGAATTGAAACCCATTTCAAGAAGGGATTGCACTTTATATCAAGGCTCTATTACTTTTGGTTTACAGTATGGCAATCTCAAGCAATTGGAGTTGGTGTCCTCAGGTTTATAGTCAAGTAGCAATCATTATTCAGTTTCAGATGCGATCACTTATCGCTCATCATCATCATCAATTGATGATTTCTTCTACATTATTATTCTCTTTAGCCGTTGAATGTGCTTTATATAATATTCAAGTATAACAGTTAGCCTGTGCTTGTTAATCAAAATCCAATTCTATCCTGTGGTGACATCAAAAAATTGACTTATTCTATTTACATTAAGGAATTTTTCGGGTTGGTTAATGTCTGAACTAGCTTAATAGCATTAACAGGATCCCGTTTATTATATACAAATAACCCTTGCAATTGAGCAGTACTTATACCCTTCAAGTTTAATTTATGAAATTCTTTTAAGAATTGTTCACAGTATTCATGTTCATTTTCATAAAATCTTAAGAACATTCTTTTAATTTGATCATCAGAAGCATTGCCAACATATTGTTTAAAATCGATTCTTCCTGGTCTTAATAAAGCAGGATCCAATTTTTCTGGATGATTGGTGGTCATGAAGGTTAAACATTCTTCTGCACTTGCTACTCCATCTAATGCATTAAGTAATCCAGAAAAGGTTACTCCAGATACGAACCCTTTGTCATCAGATTGGTCTCTTTTATTGAATGCTGCATCGATATCCTCTAATAGTAAGATAGATCTTTGTGGTATATGATTCATAAGATGATTTAATCTGTCATCAGTCAAGTTGTTTTCAGAAAGATTCAATATACAAATATTATAATCCAATTCACCTGCTAAAGCTTGAATAAATGAAGTCTTACCACTTCCTGGTGGTCCATATAATAAATAACCTCTTCTATATGGAATACCTCTTTTATGATACCATTCTCCACTCAGTAAAAAATCTTTAACATCTTCAACAATTTTATCTGATATACCATTATCAAGTATAACTGAACCTAGCAATCTCTTCTTTCTTGGTTGACCAAATGGTCTCCATTCTGGTCCCCATGAAGTATACAATACTGTTTTACCTTGTTGTGCTTTCAATGCCATTGTCTTAGCCTCGTTAAGTAAATCTGAAAATAAATTACGATCTCTGTATAAAGTTGTAAGGGTAACAGTTTCAAATGGAGTTCCATTGGTCATATCAAGTAATTTTCCTGATCTTTCTCTATTAACCAACATATAAGCTCCTTGGTAACGAATTAAATGTTTACCTGGACCAGGTACCAATGAAAATTTAGTACTAACGCTCCCATTATCATGTTGAACAAAATTAGTTTCAACACTAAGATGTCTAGATGAACGATGTTTATATTCAGACATCCATTCAAGGAACCAAAGATATGATTTATCCTTTGATGGTATCTCCAAATCAACCAACATCTGTCGATAAAGAAATCCCAGTGATCTGATAATACCAGATCTAGCAAGTGCTAACCCAGTACCCAAAACCATAAGTCCCCCACCGGCTGCAAAATATGGATTATTCACAAGTACTTCATTAAGGGCCAGTTTGGCCATTCCAGAATAAGATCCATCGGAATTTTCTCGAATCCTATCAAAATTAAATGAAGGTTCAGGCATCAGGATGTGTAAAATTTAGTCTTTGGAATGGTGAAAATATGCTTGATTTGCTGGTAGTTATGTGGAAGTATCCAATGTGCTGATTACAGTTGTACCAATAAAAGTTTAGTTGTTAAGAGGCAAAATCCCCAGGTTGCAACAAGATTCAAAGTCAATGATTCTCAATAAAGTTCCCTGGTATATCAATTTCCTTCTTCTTTCGAGCAGTTTCCCAAATACAAAATCGTCCTGGTTTCTATTGCTATTGACCCTTCAAACTTTACATCTATTGCTGAAAAATTCTGGCGAGTTCAATTTTTTTTTTTTTTTTTTGGTTTTTCTTGGTGAAATTTCTGTGAGAGACTCATGACGTGCCCCCACCGAATCAGTATCACTAATCGAGAGTTCTACTACAAACAACTTTGTCTAGGTAATAGTCTTTACTGCTCCTTTAACAGACCTTCAATAGTAGACAATAAAGCATCTATTACAATTGTTCTGTTTGATAAGTTTCTAATGTCGCTGGATCCGAATTTGCAGGATACGGTGGCTCAATTAGAGCTGTCATCTAAATTTGAGAAGGAGCAAGACATAGTGCCAGGAGAAAGTTGTGCAGGCAAATCGTCCCCTCTACTTTCTACTACTGAGCTTATTAATAATAGTGATGATAATGATAATAATAATAATTTTGATAGTAATGAGACGATTTCAGTTATTGATACCCCTGCCAATCCATTGGTATCACCTCCAGTTTCTTTACCAGAAGGAAGTCAATTGAAATCCAATAATCCATTCCTTCCTTCTACTACTACTACTGCTACTTCAAAGCCAAGTCCCTTGATCCCCGATATTATAATAAAAGAGTTCCCATTCAAGACGATAAATAGAATTTTGAATGATGTCAAATGGTCTATTCCTTATCGAAATTATTCTCATGGTACTGTAAATAGTCTTCTCAATTCAAAACCTTTTGAATATTCTAATCTGCTTTCAACTTTGGCTAAACTGAAAACCACTCCAAGACAAGAATGTCTTATTCTTAATAATACTTTAAAATACGCCCCCTCATTTGAGATATTTAATCTGATCCCACTGGATGGGAATAGACGCTTGACTGTTATTAGAGGTTTACTTGCATCGTCTTCAGAACCGGGACAAACTGGTCATTTCCTGTTGAGCATTTTGGAAATTAAAGATGATGTTGAGCTGGAAATCGATTTTAGGACTATTCCAAAAACTATAGATCAAAGAGAATATCATATAATTCCTAAGTCACTTCTTCCACGATCTGCTCTTTCTGCTTTTAATGCTGAAATTGTGCAAGAAAATATTATAGATGAAAGTTACTTCAAATGTGTTAATTCTGCTCAAGATCATACCATAAGAATAGCAATCTATGGTAGTGAATTTCTGAAAGATGATTTTACCCCAATTTATGATCCCGAAATGATAAAATCTAGATATCTTGAAGCAATCACAAAGTACCCGGATGCAAATCTCTCTTCCGAATTTATTCCAAATCCTGTCAATTGTTTCAATACTCTTTTAAAAGTACTTCGAGGACCATTATTATTAGAACCTGGAGATCAAACTAAAACCATTAATTTAAATAATCCATCTTTAAATTCCCAAATTGATATACAACTCCTTTTTAAAAAGCTTTCTTTTGCTAGTAAAAGTGATGAATTGATTCCACCAAACTTATTGGAAAATCCTATACTAAGAGAATCATATATTAGAAAGATCCTTGAAATCATATACTTGGCGAGTAATATCCCTATCCAACCGAATGAATTCTCAACTTCTATATCTTTCAGTGATAATCTTTCACTTGTTCATAGAACTTTCAATGAATCAAACAAGCATCTCAGTCAAACTTTTGGTAATAATGATATTGATAACCAATTATCGTTTTTGATAGATCTTAGTTGTTGTTCTTTTTTCCAAGATGACACCATTATTAGATGTTTTGAAAATACAATCAAAGCTGATAAGATGAATAAAATGCATTATGTTGACTCATTAAAGAATCTAATTAGTTTCAGAAGTAGTAGTTCCAACTTAAGAAACAGTAAATTAGGTTCTTATTTTCACAATTCGGTCAGATCAGGTGAACTTATTGGATTTTCAGATTATGTTGAAGCACTAAAAGTCATTGGAGTTGAGTTACATAACAGAATTGGAAATTCCACCGATGAGTCCATTGAAGAAGAAATTAATTCTATAGATGATGAATTCATTATTGCTATGTATGTCATATCTTATAAATCTGATCCAAAAAATTACATATATTTTAATAAGATGCTCAAAACTATAGGAAAAGTTAGAGGCTCTACTCATATCTCAGCATATTTGGAAGAAGAAATCTTACCATTAAATATTTCACTTGAAGAATTAAGTATAGAAGAAGTTACTGAAGATGAAGTAGTAATTACTGCTTACGAATTTAAGAAGGATGATCTTGTATCTTCAGATGATATTCTTTTCCTTAACAAAGCTCTACTTTCAGTAGCAGTTAATCGGAAAAGCTACTTATTATTAACTTATGTGGAGCAAAACTTACCTGAATTAGTTAAAACATCTTTTAATTCTATTTCTCTTCAAGATGCATATAAGGAATTGAATTGTTCTTCTGAGGCTAACGACTTTGAACTTATTGTTAGTTTTCAAAAGATGATAATGGACCCTCATACAGATATCAGAAAGTTAAGAAGTTATCTCCTTAAAGTTGCCGATGAAAAAGATTCGAAGATTTTGAAAGGTTTCTTGGCTACTGGTCAAATTGATGTATTGTCATTGCCGGCAGATAATTGGCCAGCGGGTCTTGATAATATTGGAAATACTTGTTATTTGAACTCTCTATTACAATATTATTTTTGTATTAAACCACTAAGAGATATGATTTTGACCTTTAATGATAACAATACTGACCTGATAAAGAGAAAAATTGGAGGAAGAACTGTTGAAGAAACTGAAATAATAAGATCTAACCAATTCATATATCAATTAAGAACTTTATTTCTTGGTATGATTGAAAGCAATAAAAGGTGCGTTGAACCAAGTAAAGAGTTGGCATTTTTAGCTTTTTCTCCTTCGTCTCAGGCAGTCCAATTCAAGCAAGTGAATGAAACATTTGAAGTAATTGAAGCTTTACATGGTAGTGAAGAATCATTAATGGATAACAAGGAAGACATAACTATGGGAGAAGGTTCTCCAATATTGGTTTCTTCTCAATCACCAACCCCTATGGATGAAATGGATTTAGATGATAGTAATAGCTCCATAGAGGTAATCGAAACTACCAATCAGGGACCATTTGAAGATATAGTACCTGACAATGAGTCCAAAGATATTAGTTCTACTCATGAACTTGGCGAACAGGGCCCTAAAATTGATGAACTTGAAAAGAATGAAGGTTCCAAGATTCTATCAATTCCTTCAGATATTATAGATAGTACAATTGAAATGGGAAGGCAACAAGATGTAACTGAGTGTATTGAAAATGTTACATTTCAAATCGAAACTGCTTTAGAACCCGACAGATTGGAAGATGATGGAGAACAATATGATCTTATTAAAAAATTATTTTATGGGAAAACTAAGCAAAAGATCACTCCTGTGAATCCAGGAGTATCAGGAAGTAGAGAAAGAACTTCCATTGAAAGATTTTCTTCACTTATCATCAATGTTAGTGATCATCCCAAAGATATATATGATTCATTGGATAATTACTTCAGCGAAGATTTGGTTAAACTTGACGAAGGAGAAGTCAAGAAATCATTAACAATTTGTGAATTACCAGAAGTTCTTCAATTTCATGTTCAAAGAGTTCTATTTGATCGAGAAAGATTAATGCCATATAAGTCATTAGAACCTATACCATTTGGAGAAAAAATTTACGTAGATCGTTATTTGGATACCGAAGATCCTGAAATACTTCGCAAGAGAAGTGAAGTGTTCAAATGGAAATCAGAAATTACAAATTTGATCAGTAAGAAAGATCAATTAGTAAGAAAAGAAGATGGTCATATGACAATAATTGATACATTAGTTACTGCTAAAAGATTTTTGGAAACTAAAATTCAAGCTAATGACAGTGATGAAACTGGTCTTTCAGTTAAACCTGAAACCATAGAAGCTATTGAAATTCAAATTAATAATTTGAAAGATGAAATAAAAGAAATAGATCAACAATTAATTATTTTGCAAGATAATGTATCCAATCAATTCAAGAATTACACACAAGTTGGATATTCTATATTTGCTATATTCATTCATAGAGGTGAAGCCAGTTATGGTCATTATTGGATTTATATCAAAGACCCAACCAGGAATATTTTTAGAAAATATAATGATGAGATAGTTACCGAAGTACCTATTAGTGAAGTGATGAATTTTACTGAAAGTAACACTGCCACTCCATATTATATTGTTTATGTGAAGGATGATCTTGAGAAGGAATATATTGAACCACTTAAGAGAGAAATTAAGAAAGCTTGAAATTCTTCAGAATTGCGAAAGAATTTCTATAGTACACATGCTAGTATCTCAACAAGGGGTTCAAGGAGTAAAATTCGCCATTAAACATATACGTAAAAATTATAAATATACATCAAAATCTTGAACTATCAATTCAATCTTCCTCCAACGTAAATTATGGAATGGTTGAGATTGCTGCCGTACATCAAGAAAATGTTTGTAGCAATCGTTAGAGACTGTAACGTTTAATCCTGCATGGTACTTATCAGCTCCACTGTTTTCTCATAATTCTTTGGCTAATAAAGAGCATGAGATTATTGAATATTATCGCCATTCTTATAACAATTAACCGATATTACGGTACATTTTCATTGCTTCAAACCTCATCCCTGGTGATTAAAGCCATAAATTGCTAGTTTTAATAAAATTTTCCGACACAATTGGTCAAGTGAGTCATGAGGCATCTAAATTGCTGTTTAATATTTCTAACTTGGCTCGTTGCCACTGTTGTTCTGGTTGTTAGTTTCAAACCAAAAGGATTAATTGGATTTGATAGATTCAAAATCAATGCTATCGTTAATGATCTTTTTGAAGTGGACTATTCTGAATATAACGAAACCTTAGATGATGAAGAAAAATGCCCCCCTTGCTTCAACTGTAACTTGCCAAATTTTGATTGTAAACAGTTTTCTCAATGTAATACTTTCACTGGTAGTTGTGAATGTAAAGAAGGATATGGTGGAAATGATTGCTCTGAACCACTTTGTGGTTCTCTTTCAGATGGGAACAAAAAAAGACCAATTAGAAATCCTGATGAAAAACAGTGTAAGTGTGCTCCTGGTTGGGATGGTATCAATTGTAACATGTGTACTACCGACTCTTCTTGTGATGCTTTCATGCCTGAAGGTCTCAAAGGTACTTGTTATAAATCGGGAGTTCTTGTTGAAAAAATTCATCAAGTTTGTGATGTAACCAATGCCAAAATTATTGCTATCTTGGATGGTAAGAAGCCCCAAACAACGTTTAGTTGCGATAGATCAAATTCACTGTGTGATTTTCAATTCTGGATAGATCAAAAGGAATCATTTTATTGTGATTTGGATAATTGTGAGTTCAATTACGACTTGGCATCTAATAAAACAAATTATAAATGTCAAGACATTTCTTGTAAGTGTCTTCCTGATAGAATGCTTTGTGGTGAAGCTGGATCCATTGATATTTCTGATTTCTTAACAGAAACTATCAAGGGTCCTGGTGACTTTTCTTGTGATATTGATAAAAGAAATTGTCGTTTTTCTGAACCAAGTATGAATGATTTGATTCAATCTGTCTTTGGAGATCCATTTATCACATTGAACTGTAAATCGGGAGAATGTATTCATAAGAGTCAGATCCCTGGTTACGATCTTCCTCCTAAAAAGGCTCTTACTACAGGAAATTTACTTTCAATTATCGGAGTTGCATTCATTTGTGGACTTATTGTTATATCTTCCATTTATAACATAAGCAAATCTCCTCTTTTTATGACTAGCTTACATGATGAAATAGCTGAAGATATTAGTATCTCGAACGCATTAAGTGATAACTTCCAACCTACTACTCTTTCATTTGAAAACATTAGTTATAAATTTCCAAATGGAGAGAATATTATTGAAGATGTATTTGGTATAGTCAAACCTCGGGAATGTCTTGCCATTATGGGGGGCTCAGGAGCTGGTAAGACTACACTTTTAGATATTTTGGCAGGAAAGAATAAAAATGGTGAGGTTAGTGGACAAATCTATGTGAATGGTAATGTACTTGATGACAAGGATTATAAAAAAATAATTGGTTTTGTTGATCAAGAAGATCATTTGATTCCAACTTTGACAGTATATGAAACTGTTTTAAATAGTGCTTTGCTTCGTTTACCAAGAAATATGACCTTAAGAGCAAAGGAAACTCGAGTTGTTGAAGTTCTAAAAGAGTTAAGAATTTTGGGGATTAAAGATAGAGTTATTGGGTCTGATTATAAAAGAGGTATATCTGGTGGAGAGAAAAGAAGAGTCTCAATTGCTTGTGAATTGGTAACTTCTCCTTCTATTCTATTTCTTGATGAACCAACTTCTGGACTTGACTCTTACAATGCAAGGAATGTTATAGAATGTCTTGTGAAACTTTCTAGAGATTTTGAGAGAACAATTGTATTTACTATTCATCAACCAAGAAGTAATATTGTTTCATTATTTGATAAGCTTATATTACTTAGTGAAGGAGATTTGGTATATTCTGGGGAAATGATAAAATGTAATGATTTCTTCTTCAAATATGGATTTAAATGCCCCCTTGGGTATAATATTGCTGATTACCTTATTGATATTACTGTCAATGAAAACCTATTTACTCAACCAGAAAACGTTGATCTTTTGGGAGCTATTGGAGTTTCTGGAGCTCTGGAAAATACTCAAGAAAGTCCCGATATTCATTCACAATTTCTTGAAAACCCTTCATATTCAGAAACTAATACTGCCAGAGAATGGGAACATTTTGCAATTCATAGAGATGAATACAATAACACTGTATTTAAAGATGGTGTTGAAGTAAATTCGAAGTCTAAACTGATTCTAAACAACAGGAAATTGCCAATTATTTACAAAGAATCGGTATTAGCAAGTGAAGTCAAACAAGAATTATCGATAATTCGTGAAAATCCTACCAAAATTGAATTTAGAAACCATTTCCAAAAGGCCAGTTTTCTTAACCAATTAGCAATTTTATCATCAAGAACATTCAAGAATTTATACAGAAACCCAAGATTACTTTTGAGTCATTACATTTTATCGCTTACAATGGGAGGGTTTTGTGGATTCTTATACTATGATGTAAGTAACGATATTAGTGGGTTCCAAAATAGGTTAGGGTTATTCTTATTTGTTCTTTCATTATTTGGATTTTCATGTTTAACAGGGTTGCATTCATTTTCAACTGAAAGGATCATCTTTATTCGAGAAAGAGCCAATAACTATTATCATCCATTGAGTTATTATTTGAGCAAGATTATATGTGATGTGATTCCTTTGAGGGTATTACCTCCTATAATATTAATCAGTATCACTTATCCTTTAGTTGGATTATCAATGGAAAATAATGCTTTCTTGAAAACTATATTGGTATTAGTATTATTCAATTTGTCAGTTGCAATAGAAGTATTAATCATTGGTATATTGATAAGAGAACCTGGTACCGCTACTATGGTTGCAGTCTTGATTCTATTACTCTCACTTTTATTTGCTGGGTTGTTTATTAATAGTGAAGACCTTGTGGCACTGATTTCTTGGTTGCAATGGATTTCAAGTTTCCATTATGCTTATGAAGCATTGAGTATTAATGAAATAAAGGATTTAATACTCAAGGAGAAGAAATACGGTTTGTCTATAGAAGTTCCTGGTGCAGTTATCTTGAGTTCTTTTGGATTCAACGTGGGAGCATTTTGGAAAGATGTGACGTTTTTAGGAGCTTGGATCTTAACTTTCTTAATTTTGGGATATTTGTTTTTACATTTATTTACCATTGAGAAGAGATGATGGACCATGTTCCAACTTAAAATGAAAAATGTATATGTAATATATATGTAATAGAATAAAATATGGAAGTCCTTTGTAGTTCTCCCAAGTCCATCGCGGCCCAAGAAAAGCTGAACGCAGGGAGGGAGAAGCTCACTGCCGCTCCGCTAGGGCCATTTCGTGGAGACTCCTGCGGAGAGCTACTCCCTGCGGGAGAACAAAACTCGAGCGAAGCGAGCTGGGCCCCACGCAGTGACTCTCCGCGAGTAGCGGCCAGCGGAGCGTCAAAGAGTCCTCTGGGATTCGAGCCAAACTGGTTTCTAATCTAGCGGGCTAGATGTTCCAATTCCACCGAGCGTAGGTCGCTAAAGACGGACTTCCGAGAATTCACCGCCAAGAAGTTTATCGTTTAACATCCGTACACCCCAATAAATTTTAATTCTGTAAGATAGTTGAATTCGACGAGTAAAAGGACGTTAACAAGGCGAATGAGTAATGTTAAAGTGTATCAGTGAAGTATCTTGATCGATAGAATCTATTTGGAAATGAAGAATGCTTATAAAAATGTTTTAGGAGATTTCAATGAGTATTCTACAAAGTTTGAAAGAATTTCATTGAACTATATATGTTTGAGAAACCAAGAGTCAATGGTGAATTATCCAGAAAAACAAAAAAGAACAAAAAACAAAACGGAGTTGAAGAATATGAATAGTCAAACAAGTAGCAAGTATCAAAATAAAAAAGGGTAAATCTCTACTACATATATGTAGCTATTTAGTAGGTTTGAATGGTCATGGAACCTGTCTATTATGAGACTGAAAAATTCAGGAGCTGAATTATCTGATATATGCATGTCAGCTTCTGTTTCGCAGAGCAGGAAGGACCGTCCTTATTAGCTCAGTTGGTAGAGCGTTCGGCTTTTAAGGATTTCAATCGACAAAAAGTCGACCGAAATGTCCAGGGTTCGAGCCCCTGATGAGGAGTCCACCTTTTTTTTTTGAAATTGTGTTACATTGCAGTTTAGGACCTTTTGTTTCCGTAAATGATTTCTTTATTATTTTTTTGTTGTTCTCTAGGATATTCGTTCGATAACACGCTCAACACTACGATTGGAGTTGAAACAATTTGCTCTTGTTCTGAATTTCACCTCAATTGGCGCATCTCAGATCCATAGACTCTGCAAAATTTCGACGATAAATTCGCAGCCAAATGAAAAGAAGGTATGGTATCTTCATCAAGAAAGACACAGATTTACAGTCAATTGCTATGGAGGAATACTAAACTTTTGTATTAAATGAATAGTTATTTCCTTGTTTTATGTTACATAGTTATACATATATACAGTTTTGTATCAACCAACATTAGCTTAACTCAACCAAGTCTTCGTTAGGTCAGAACTGAAGATTAGAAGTCTATTGCAAATGAATTGGATATGAATATTTAAAATTAATCATCAAATCAAAGGGCCCTTCCACCATTTATGCTATCTAGATATCCCTCATTAGTATAAGAGAAACCCTTAACGTGTAAAATATCATTTTCGGTCTTTAATGGTGGAGATAAAGCCATTGAGGTGAATTCATCATCAAAATTTTCTGCCAATATGGGATCAGTAATAAGTGGTAATATAGGGGGAAGATTATCCAGATTATCCAGAGTGTCATTGGAGCATCCCTCAAGAGAATTCCAATCGATATTTCTGAAAAATCTGTGTTTCTTAACCATTTCAAAATTATTATCTACATCCAATCTTTTTGCAGGGTTAGCTTGAAGTAACTTTCGAAGCAAATCTTTTGCATCATTAGATAAATAGTATGGAAATTTAAGATATTTCTTACTATGAATAATCTTATCCATAATTTTTTTATTATTATTTCCAGTAAATGGAGGTGAACCGGTAAGCATATCAAATGCAACACATCCAAGAGACCACCAATCTACCAAATAATTATAAGATTCTTCAAGAAGAACTTCTGGAGCCATATATTGTGGAGTTCCAATCATTGATTTATTATCTTCATCTGATACTTTTGATAATCCAAAATCGGTTAATACTAAATTTCCATATGAATTAAGCATACAATTCTCTGGCTTTAAATCTCGATAAATGACATTCAAATTCTGATGTAAATATCTTAATGCTAATATGATTTGTGCAATATAATAAGATGATTTTGTTTCATTCAAATAATTGAGCTGAGAAAGATGGCTAAATAATTCACCTCCTGAAAGATATTCAAGGATTAAGTAAACTTTATTGTTATCTTGAAATGCATAATGTAATTTAACAATATTTGGATGATTGACCATTCCCAATATTGAACGTTCATTTAACGTTCGATTATAGTTAACCATATTTATTCCTCCTTCATCTACAATAAGAGATATCTTTTTCATTTGCTTTTGAGCAAAAAGTCTACCAGTAGCCAATTCTTTCACTAACAAAACTTTCCCATAAGACCCTTTCCCAAGAACTTTAATCGGTTCGAAATCGGATAATTTGGGTTTATAGGTGATAGGATTTAACAGAGTCAGTACGAAAGATCTCGAGAGAACGTCAATATCAAGCAGTGAAGGTACCGAAGTAGCCACTGAGTTTCTTCTAGTTTGTTTTATAGGAACAGGAATTGGTAGTTCAGTAACGGTGGAATTTCCTTCATCTCCAGAATAATCATCTCCGTCAATCACTCTATAGTTGCGAGGTGGATTAGATTCTTCATCCACCTCAAGTAAAACATCTCCATCCATGGGAAATATATCAGCCATGACTAAAAATCCCTATGGGTTTGATAAAATGCTATAGTAGATAAGAAATTGTTCATAGGTTTTGTTAGTCTTCCTCTACAAAACTTTTGATTTATGCTGCGAATCATATTCCCACGTTGTATGCAAAATAGAGTGACGAATGGGGAAACGAGAAATGTAAGGTGAAATAGAGGAAGTGAAGTCAAACCGCAATAAAGGGAAATAATAGGGAATAAGAGACGAGGTTAGCTGGGGGTAGATATGGATGTAGATGCGTATGTAGTTAGATGGAGGTGGACAGAGTGGAGAGAGTGGAGAGAGTGGACAGAGCTAGACAGAGCTAGACAGAGCTAGACAGAGCTAGACAGAGCTAGACAGAGCTAGTGCTACACGCTACCAGTGCTTGTTGAATAAAAATGGATCTATTTGTACAATTGTCTCCCTACCATAGCTAATTTTTATATCCCAATAACCGTAAGCTATCCACCATGGATTCGCCATAGTGAATCTATCACATTTGTCTCAATCCTATTTCTGCCTCAACATATATTTTGTCCTTACTATTGACGTATTCCATGAGTGTACCAGCACTTAATCGATTACTATTAGAAGGAGTTAACTGAACTGCATTCAGTCGGCATTTCTTACTCACTATGGAGAGTCTTATTGAATTAGAATCAAATGAAGAATTTATTCCAATCAATTTATTAACTATCGAATCAATAAGATGATCCAAGTCTTTTATTTTATCCTTCTCTAATTTCAATGCCACCACTTCATCGTGGATTTTATTATATATCTTTATCTTGACAAAATTGTGGGAGTTTTTCTTGATAATAGAAGAATCAAAGCTTAGTAAAGATTTGGTTTTGAATTTTTGAGGTGGTGCCTTTGATATGCTTGAACTGGTTGAATTAAATCCAGGAGTTATATCTCCAGGTTTCCCCAATGTAGATTCAGATGAATGTCGTTTACCTTCATCATTAATTTTGGTGGTGTCAGTACCAATAAATGGTTTATGAGATTTTTCAACTTCAACCAGTGTTCTACTGCTTGTTTGATATAGTTCGAATTTGACTGATGATGCATTGGTTTGTAATGTTAAATTCAGCTCAGACAGTTGCCATCTATCTTCAGTCAAATGTGGTTCAGCAATGAAACTCTCCATGTCGAGGATTTGTGGTTCTGCTAAATCATTATCAGATTCTCCAATTAGAGATCCTTTGCTATATGGCTCGAATAAAGGATTCGATATTAATTTCAAAGATGAAGAATTATCAATTTTCTCCGATATTACTGATTCAGTATAACTGGTTTCAGTAATCTCTGGTAATGATTTATCATATCGAACCGTACCATAAAGTCTTTTCTCTATTGCAAGTTGGTTTTCAAAGTCCTTACCATTTTCAATTTCTTGAATTCGATTATGTTTTAATTTGGCTTCGGTCTCGGCCATTTCTTTTGCTTCTGCAATCTCTTTTTCTCTCATTTCTTTCAATTGTCGTTCTTTGAATTTCAATTCTTTAATCTGAAGCTCTTTTAATTGTGTCTTTATTTGTTCTTCCTTTAGATGAATTTCTCGTAGTTCTAATTGTCGTAGCTTTTCATTGAGTTGTTTCTCCTTTTGCTCTAACTCTTGAAGTTGTGCTTCTTGTAATTGATTTGTTCTACGAACTGACTCCTTATGTTGAAGTTCTTTAAATTCTTCATCTACCAGACTGTCATATTGATTTGAAAAACTCTCTTCCAGCTGACCATCTTCATCATTTTTAGGACTACAATTTAAATCTGAAATTCCATTCCCATTTAATTTTTCAGTAAAGTAATCCTTTTCTTCTTTAACCTGTTTTCTATTTACAATCGAAAAAAGTCTTCCCATAATTCTCAGTTTCTTCATCTTACCATTGGTACTTGAGCTTGTTGTTCCTAGAGATGTTTGGCTCCTGGCCTTTTTTAACACAAACTCATCGTTCATTGGGAACCGATGAAATTGTTTCTATTTGGAAGGTTGTAGTACCGTGAAATTATCCCTTTTGTGCAAAAATAATTTAAAGCTCATAGCAAAGCTATATCAATCGACAAATATCAAGTATATACAACCTAATGTTAATATCAATTCATAACATATTTTGTTGTTTTTCAATTGCATTTTTGCCGAGTTTCCTTCATTCACTTGCAAAACATTCCCCGGATATGACAGGTTTTTTTAGTTATTTCTGAATTACACGACAGAGAGAGATTTTGAAGAGCCGCAACTGGAACTTAACTGCATAGAACCACCTCCTAACTAACTTTGCAAGAAAATTATTACAATTAGTTTAGGTTCAAATAAGCAAGAAAAATATTCAATTCCATATGTTTGACATCTCCAAACCTCCAATATCAATCCAAAGCGCTCCAAAAATATTAGTCTGGAGTTGATAACAGCAGTAAGACAAAAGAACCGCTTTAATTTTGGGCCCTTCAAACATATATGTACCTGAATGCAATAAATGCTCAAATGACGTTACCTGCAGGTACGCTGCGTACTTGCATTAATTAATCAAATGATTGCATAATTGTCGGTAGCATTTATGAACTTTACTTTCTGAGGTATATAAAATCACTAGGACTTTTAGATCCCTTTTATTATTCGACTTGTATCCTCTTAATACTCAACATCAGATGATATTTATTATTTTACTTTAGAAGCAGTTTTCATTTGATCTTGAATTGAAAATATTTTTTGACGCAAAGATTGAAAGCTTAATTTAAAAGTTTAAATCAACTCTCTCAAAAACAATCTGAATACAATTGCTATTCGTTACTAGGTTTGAGCAACGGTTATTGTTGAAATTTGTTTTTGATGAAATTTAACAACTGAATCACTTGTTTTGATTATTTGTTTTGATTTAGAAAACCAATCAACTTGAATACAGAAATTCCTCAGTAGATTACCAATTCAATTTTATCTATGGCTGCAAGCTACGGTATTTTAATACTTTTTCCTCCCCTCCTCTTACCTTCTGGCTCTCTCCTATCTCTCTAGCAAGTTATTAATTGAACTTGTTATGCTATGCCATATATTCGCCCATCGAGCATCTCCTATTGGATCTGGAACTCTATCCACGTGCTGCTTCAAAAGTTGGTGGCCTAACTGCTCATCACTTATTTGTTTACTTATGAATTGGGATGCTGCATATAAGTTAAACGTGCATAATCGTAACCATCGCCCCGAACCAGTATCAATACGACGCATGCAGTAGTAAAACATAAATATGTAAACAAACAATGGGCCTCGAAATGAAGTTACATGATATAATATATCGACTAATAATAATAATAATAATAATAATAATAATAATAATAATAATAATAATAATAATAATAATAATAATATTGAACTATACTAGGTTTGGGTTAGCCGATCAATGTCTAACACGGACTAATGTTAAGTTTACTTTGTTGTTGTTTTGTAAACAATACATCAAATACTCTTCATTACTGTTTCCATCACATTCAAGTTTATAATGATTGATCAAATTGGAATCCTTGTAAATCTTTTCGCTGATTTGTCTCTTTAAATGATCAACATTATGAATATCAATCTTAGAAACTTTTAAAACGATTATATCATCTTCTTGATTATTTAATTGAACTTTGACCTTGACAAATTCGTTTATAGTGGATGGTTGTCCTATTCTTGTAGGGGTTAAAGTCTTTCTTAACCCATCATTTGACTTCTTAATATCTAAAGGAGGAGTAGTCGGAGTTAATGGTGTACCAGATGAGTTCAGATCGAATGCTCGACCTTCTATAACTGGAGTAGTTGGATCATCTTTCAGTTCTGAAAATAATGAATCAGATTCACTACTTGCAGAATTATATTTCTTAGAATTCTTGTGTCTGATACGAAGTGCTTGTGTTTGCTGATAAACATTTTCAATTTCATCTTCGTATTCGTCTTCTTCTTCTTCTTCTACTTTTGAGTCGTTGAACGCTCTTTCACTATTGGTCATCGACTCAAGATCTATTTCGTAACGATCTATTAGTGAACCATAACTCTCCAAAGTATTATTACTAGTCAGACTAGGAAGTCTCCTTATATTTCCATTATATGTTGTGCCGGTTGTAGTTGTAGTTGTAGTGGCGACTGACGATTTCCTTTCTCTTTGATTAATATATGAAGAGTATTTGATATTGTTGTTATATCTGTTAACACTTTCAAATGAATTACCATTAGCAACCTGTGCTGGAGGTAAAGGAGCAGTTGTCGAATATTTGCTCTTCGAATTATTAATCATGTCAACGGAATTTGGTAACAACAATTGATTGATATCTTCATCGTACACGCTACTTTCAAGTATGGTTCCTGCTTCCAGTTGTTTACCATCGCTTATCCAACTTAAAAGCTCTTCACAATTCTTAAAGAATTCATTCTTCACCAATTTATTCACGTAAACATTGAGTTCATTGCATCTAATCAATAAACTGCTCTTTGTTTGTTGCCTTATAGGTTGAGGAAGTTTTGGTAAATTTTGATTAATATTAAGAACTGAAAGGTTTATATGAAGATTGTAAAAATCCTGGTAAGTCTTCATAACATAATGTTTAGATTTATTCTCGAGACTTATGTCTATTCGATAATAAAATCGATTATTATGTTGTAAAACATTTGCTATTGAAACGTTTTTAATCCTGAAACTTGATCTTAAAGGTGAAGTAGTAGCTGAAGTATTAGTAGAACCAGTGGCATCAGGAGTCTTTTGGAAAAAATTAAAGTCATCACTTTCCTTTAAATCATAATCTAAAGGAGAATTAGAAGTTGATGGACATGTAGTAGAATTGGATAAAGAAGAAGAAGATATTGATGATGATATTGTGGAATGCGAGTTTGATGAAGTTGACGTGCAATTAGAAGCAGTTCTCTTGGATCTTCTTGAATTAGGAATTGGAGTGGTTGTATATGATGGGTTTGATCTTGGAGATAATGGGGATAAAGTTTTGAAATCAGGGACCCTTGGTAAAGCAGGATTGATGTTATGATTTGAAACCCGTGGAGACGATACAGAAAATGATTCTCGATCAGTGTCGGTATTAATTGGAGAAGTCAATGAAATTGAATCTCTATTTTCGGTAAGCCATTGTTTAGTTACTAGATTATTCAGGTCGTTAACTTCAATTTCCACGTAACTTGCTGGTACCAAACCTTTACAATTGAATTTATCAAGCAATTGGACGTATAACCATCCGTCACCAATCCTCTCTAATAATTTAACATAATCTCCACCATTTACAGAAATTTCAACGTCAGTTTCAGCTTCAAAATCATAGATAACCCTAAGAATAATTGTTTGTTTCAATGGAGCTAATAAAGACGAATTTGTACTAGTTGAAAGAACTGGAGGAGAAATCAACAACCCTTTAAGGTTCCTTTTGGATATGAATTGTTTAGATTTAAACAATGATGTCGACATAGTCTACTGTACCAGAACGTAATCAACAACTCCTAAAATAAGATAATTATAATTCTAAAATGTTTTGAATAGAAGTAACTGGTACTATAAAAATAAGAAAAGAGAAAAGTCTATCAACAAAAGAAAATGTAGAAAAGTTATTCAACTTTCGTTTTGAAGTGACAACTGTCAATTATACTTTGGTTCCAAATAAAAAAAAATAAGAAAAAAAAATAATTGGGCAAGTGCGGCTTGAAAATGGCTGATTACATTTGATTATATTTGTTTTTTTTTATTTTTTTTTGATTTATTTTGAAAATCTCTGGAAAAGTTTCGAGACGCCCTGGAATTCAAGGAAGTAATTTTTTTTTTAACAAAATGGTGCTATCAGTGAAAAATTTGACAAGTTTAACGTTATGCTCATAGGCTTACAAGTTAGAACTAGAAAATTGGGAATATTTTAAATTAAATTATTGAGTGTTTTACGAAGAATTAACAGTTTGGTTGTTAACTACGGCAGAGAAGCTGATGTACCGAAAAGGAAAAATTGACTTGGAAGGGGGAAAACAAATCTGCCAGCGAATAGAACTCTCATATTTTTTTTTTGTTTTGAACATGTGGTACTTTCTTTTGGTAAGAAAAACTTCCTTTTAACAAATAATCTTGATCGAGTCACATCACTTACAGAAATGGACCGTCTGGTTATAGTGAAATTGGTAAAAAATGTCTTTACCCCCAAGTAAACTGGCGCACCATTTCTGCAGAGATAACGTGAAAGGGAAACCTGTCGTTCGAAAATTCGACGGGACTACATATAACCCACATAATAAAAAAAAAACAAACTATGGGGCCACTTCTCCAGTTTACTATGACTTATAACTGTTAAATAGAATATGGAAATATTTTCTTGTAAGCTGTCCATGTACTTGTATATCAGTGAGCTGTCAACTCTTGGCCCTTATATCATCGATTTTTATCCTTGTAAATGTAGTACTTGAAAGTGTTGTAGTTCGGTGTTGTGCGTTGTCCTTGTGCACAACCTCAATTTGTTATTATTTTGTTCTTTTCTTTATCTCGTACTCTGTAAATCTCCTCGTCATCTTCTTAGTATAGTTTCCCCAAATGCCGTCTTCTACTCTGGTGCTCTTTTATGTGTAAGTTGTCCACTTGTCCACCCACTAGCGTTTGTCTACTCGTGTCGTTTGCCTGATTTCTCATTTAGTTCCTTGTCTTCGATGCATTACCACTAAAATCTCAATCTAATTTTGGTCGTAAACTTTTAACCTTAAATACATCCATAACTATTGTTCTCTGACGTAGACATGAGGGGCCGAGATGTGTTCAGGGTGATGAAAATTGAAATATGCGTCTGAGACCTACATTTGTGCCTTTCACGTGCAAGCTAACAAGAATAGTGAATGAATAAAATATAAGAGAGTCCACATATGAGAGGTGCAGTGTGGTTGAGACTCGCAAAAACCCCTTATATATTAATAAGTTCATAAAGGTGAAAATTGACATAAAGTAATCACTAATCGATCGATTCTATTAAAAATAATTTTGTCATGGCATGAGTGGACGCCTGTATTTTACCAACGATTAACTATCAACCATCAATGATTGGATACCAACCACCAACCACCAATCATCAACCACCAGTCATCAACCACCAATCATCAACCGTCAACCATCAACCATCAATGATGTGATACCATCCACCAGCCATCACCTTTAAAAAACCGTCCAGCAGACCATGTCAGCCACATATCTGTTAGTCTTAGTTAGCTTTGTCCTTAGAATACCCTTATTGTTAGAATTCACAAATTGCTGCACATACCCTATTCATATGGTGCATACCAATGCTCCAAATCTCATTCTAATTTGTCCAAATAAAAACTTGCAAATCGTAAGTGATATCACTGATAGTAGCAACTCCTTTTAGAGATCCCGCCAGATGAAATACTCTTTCTTCCAGCCCAAAGTCTTGTATTAAGTGCTATTGTCTAATCAAGTTGTGCCATTTATAAAACGTTATGTGACGTAATTATACCTAGGAATCCGGCATATGATTTGAAACGATCAATTAAAAAAACGGTCGCTAAATCTCATTTAAACGTTTAAACAGAATTCAGAACCTTCATAAAAAAATATAATACAAGTTGCATAGCGTTGAAATGGGGTTGTTTTAAAACGAGAATGTTGGAAATAAACTCAATGACTTTTGAAACGCACACAGAACCACATTTTTATAATTGTTTACATTGTTGACTTCAAGACTCCAGATTCAATTGGGTACATCAATTTTCAAATTAGATTTAGGATGCACTAGTCGCGCATTCTCAGTCGCACCATTAAGGCGCAAAATGTAATTCTCACACACAAGCAAAAATCAATGGAATGGAATTCAAATTGACTATTCAATATCTTGAGTGGGGTTTGTTGTGTTATTGTATATTGGATCGACTTCCAAATGGCTGGAAAATAATTAATCAAGTTAGTAAAGACTTTAGACGTGCGGGAACAACTAGTACCACACGAAATGAAGTGGAAAATTTTTGTAGTTGAACGAGGTCTAATAATTAACCCGTTTCAACGCATTAAGTCCTAAATATTTATTCGGGGACTAAGAAGTATGATTAAGCCCGCTCGGCATTTACACCACTCTCCTATATCAAAAGTCTTGCACCATACTCAAAACGGAAAGTATTATGTCTTAGATGGTAATGCGTTACCACACGAGATAATTAAATTGATATTATTTACCAGTAAGCCCTCAAACATTAGCATCGGCCAAAGTTTGCGGATAATTTGAATGAAAATTTTAGTTTTCGTGAATTTGATTGAGAATGGAAGTGAAGAATTTCAGCGTAATCAACAAATTGCCGACAAGAATTTCGAACCTCATTGGATTCGATAAACCTCGCTTACGACCAAGACGCAAATTAGATGAACAGCAGTCTTTTCTTAAGTCCTTTTTTTTTTTTATTTATTTCATTTTATTTTCAATTGCATATGCCCACACTGTTTAACGAAATGAAATGAAAAAAAAACAAGCAGAAAACAGACAATCTCCAGATCTAAAATTTGACTAAAATGCTGATATCGTTTTGGTTTTCCGGAGGCTCACATTCGTGTATGTTGGATGTCCCTTGAATTAAGATGCTCGATTGATTATGTCTTGACCGTTCCAATTAACCAATTGCAGTTCATCTCACTGCAGTCATTTCGATCTAGCGCTAAGTCTAATCTTTACTTGTAATTTATTTTGTATCTAGACTTCAAGTGAAATTTGATTCTCTTACCTTAAACGTTCAGTTGGCGGCTAACGTGCGAAGTTTATTTGGATTGAAAGGTAGATATTATTTTATGCACCAACCATCTCCTCGTCTAATGGGTATAATCCATTTTGAGACTGCAACTACCCTTCTTACATTTAGGGTCAGCTCATAAATGGGGTTCCACATAGTTTCATTGCATATTTTCGTAAACGTTTCCCGTTACCATATATTAAGTATCGCACATCATATGCAAGCAAAGGGATATTTTCTTCGTTCTCTTGTATTTGTTTAGATTCTTCCAGGTTAAGAGACGTTACAATTCTCACTGGCAATCTAGGTACCACATTGATTTGGAGTAGATTTGGAACGGTCTGGAACAGTTTGGAATTGATTTGGAACGGTCTGGCACAATTTGGAGTTGATTCGGAGCAGTTTTGTTGCTGTTTTGAAGCAGTTTGGAACAGTTTAAGTACAGTTTTGGTACAGTTGGAGCACAGTTTGGAACAATTTGTTAATATTTGCAACTGTCTCCTTTATATCTATCATGTGTGGAATCAAATCTCAGATACTAAATCAATCTACTCGTGTTGACAGTTTCTAACCACAAGAATTTGCAACCTCAGTCAGATTTGGTTTGACATTTTGACTTATTTCGTAACTAGTAAGATTAAACCCCAGCAATACTTTCACCGTAAATCCAATATTTGATGGTAATGCTAAATCTAACCAATCATTAAAATAGCTACTATTAGATATTTCTGAATTTTTAACAAGTTTATTAACATAAGAATTAAGATCTTTACATCTCTTTGCGATATTGTAAGCCATATCCTTTGAAGGTATAAATTGTATTGGTTGTGGTAATCTTGGTAAACTTAAAGAACTGAAATGTTCTTGAAGTGTTACATGTAAGTTGTAAAAGTCCAGATAGTATTTCCCTAAAAACTTACCAGAACCATTAGAATACATTAAATCCAATCTATACCAATAACGTTCATCATTCAATAAACAATGGGATATTTGGGCCAGAATTAGTTGATGATATTGTTGTGTAACTTCCTGTAACCATGGAATAGTGATTGGAGAGATCAGATCATTTAGAACTATTTCAACATAAGTTGCTGGAATCAAACCGGGTGTCTCTAATTTGTCAATGAATTTTACTAACAACCAACCATTTCCAGGACGATCCAAGAGTTTCACTATGTCTCCTTTATTTACGGTTATTTCATGGATGTTCTCAGCATTAAACCTAAACTTTGCAACCAATATTACGTTTACACTTAATTTGCAACCAGTATCTTCAATTGAAAAGGGAGAAGAGATTTGGACTTTCATCGTTAGATACAAGGGAGTAAATGAAAGTTAGGTAAATTTTTGAATTTGATACAAATAGTTGTAACTTGAACTCAACGAGCTCAACGAACACAACAAAAAGTAACAATAACAACAACGACAAAAATAACAAGAACAACTACGACAACAACAACTAAGAAAGAAAGAAAGAAAAACAAAAGAAAACAAAACAAAATAAATGTTGAAGAATGTTCGAAACCCCTCTGTTAAGCAACTTTACATCCACAAATTGCAAAATACTGGCAAAGTTAGAACGCAACAATGTTTAATTTGGTTCCAAGCTTGTTTGCAGCTTTCGATAAACAATGCAATGACGCAGGAGAAAGGCTAAATCAGGCCATTATAAGGCTTGTTAAAGAAGTATAAACTCTGTCTTATTCGAATAAATGACAAAGGTTTGAGGCAGATGTTTGCGCAAGGCAGCAGAAAACATAGTAAGCCCAGGGTCCCAATTTTACATCAGTACAAATTTTAGTGTCTAGGGCAGTTCAAGGCAGTTGCGAACAGATAGAGTTTCTAGATACCTGGCCACTCCTTAGACGAGAGAAATTGTTGATTGGTTGGAATTATTATAATAGAAACTAAACTCAATTGTTTAGAACAGCATAGTAAGAAATTGTAGAATATGGAGAGACCAGAGAATAGATTCAGAGAAAGAAGAATAGATTCAGAAAAAGAAGAACAGATTCAGGAAAAGAAGAATTGTGAGATAGAAGAATAGATTCTGTGACCAAAGTAATTAGATTCCATGGCCAAAGTACCAAACAGATTCATCCAATAGAAAAAAAGTCAGTTATCTTTCGATTCGAATCCCATAAAAAAAACCCCCTTGAAGTACGAAAGAGCCCAAGGCTGCAACACAGATCCTTGTTAGAAAAGGTTTATGAGAAGTTTAATTACGAAGATTTCATTTTCAACCTTTCTTTTTTTCCTTAACCATCTTCTGGAACTTGTATTAGGGCGCTAGCCCTGGTAAAAATACTCCAATATTCTATGACATAAACTTCTACGTGGTTAATTTATTAATTTATTCAGTGTGGCACAAAGTATTTGAAAATAAAGAGATGAAAAAAAAAAAAATTACTAAAAAAAAATTTCAGCAATTCAGAAGTTTTGTCCCCATCAAGCGAATCATCAAGTCAATAGATCGAAAATCTTTAAAACAAGATGAATTATAAGACGGGATTGTAAAATTAATCTCCCTCCGGCCATTTTTGCTTGACTAAATAGAAGTAACATTAGTTTTGCTGGTAATCCGGATGTGAAAATATGTGAAGAAAAGAAAAGTAAAACTAATTTACGTTGAAAAGTTTAACTCAAAAATTTAGTAACTTGAGAGATATTACACAAAAGTAGAACGAACGACCAATTCAAACTCCTACGGTATTCTTTCCAAATTCAGACAAATTGGGATGAGTTCCAGTTTTGAAATTTAGAGTTCCGCAATCTCGCTTAAGCGATTGATTTCTTTGAAGAAAAAAAAAAGGAAGACATCATGTGCATAGCCTTAGTGTCAGGATATAATATCAAGGTATGGAGTAGTTGGAAAGATAAGAGAAAAAAAAATTCATTGACCAATTTGCTTGGAAATTTGTTATCAAGTGAGTATAAACATAATTAAATAAACTAGTTCTGGAAATCTGATCCGCTAACTGCCCATTTGACCTATGATTGATAAACTTACAGATAGCGTAATTAGTATTTTTAAACCCTTTGTTAAAAAATAAAGTTTTTAAAAATTTGTTTTTCTTAATCTTTTTTTCTTTTTTTCCGAATTTTAGGGAACCTTCCACTTTTATTTTGGAAATTTGATAACAAGATCTATTCTTCCACACTTTTGAAAAGTACCACTTTTCCATTCGAAAGCGGTTGAAACCGTTAAACACTCATAATTAACGTTATTAATCTAAAATATGCACCGTTAATGACAAAATCGGGAACAACATGGTTGTAACACGTCAATAAACTCCCAAACCTGGATTAGAACGTGCCATTTCTGTGCAATTGAATAAATTGCTTCAACGTAAAAAAAAAATACAAAAATAAAAAACAAAAAAAAAAAAAAGAAGGTAAAAACATTTACGAATCAAATACAAATTAAACTAATCGGTTGTAAACGCAGGACCTAAAGAGAAAATGTGATAGTCTCTATGTATAAGTTCATGTGAAAGATTTCCGAAAAAGATGAACCAGAATGGTTATCATGTAAGATAGTAACCGTACATTCGCATATGGGGGGCCGCAAACTTGAAGGCCATCTTTGTCTACACTTAAATTGACACGCACGTCCTGCATACAATTGGCTGCTAACAAAAAATGTCGGTGTTGTTCAAGAAATGCCTAAAAAATAAAAACGTGAAAATTATCAAAAAAAAAAAATTCCAAAAACGACAAGAAAAAAAAAATAATATTGCCCCTTTGAGGTTTTTACTAACGATAGATCATGAGATTTTAATAGGTACAGAGTAGAAACAAGTCAGGTTGAATCTAATTGATTGGATTTAATTTTATTTTTCTTATGTTTAAAGAGCTTTCGTAAATAATTCCAGTTTGAAAATATGAATTAAATAGTATTTAGTTTTTTAATTTATACGAAATTTTCACCATAACTTAATCAACTACAGTATCAATTCATTCACAATTTTACGTGAAAAATTCAATTCAATACAGTCGTTAAACTTCTATTCCATCTAATGGTTAGAAAAAACCTCTTGAAATCAGGATTGGAGTAAATACGCATCATTCCCATAAGTCGCAAAATAAAAAATCAGGAAAAAACTAAAAAAGGAAAATAAATTTTAAAATTTCAAATTTAGTAAACCACAGCCAAAAAAAAAAAAAAAAAAAATAATAATGAAGTACTAAAAAAAAGTAAAAAAGTGGATAAATGCAACCAGGTGAAAGGGAGAAGCTGGCGATAAAAAAAAAAAAAGAGCCCATTTTATATATTGGAAATTCAACAATTACAACTTTGGGGTTATAACAATTAGCTATTAAAGTTGTTTGGAACCTTTGTGCTGAAGAATTTTTAGATACTGCCTTAGATTGAAAAATTATATTCTGGTGATAGTTTTGAATAATTTGAATTGACAGGTGGTTAAATTGAGGCAGTTGGGATATATATATATATATATATATACCCTTGGATTTCAAAAGTGATTTTTTTTTCCATCATTGGTTCTTTTACTTAAAGATTGTTACAAGTTGGCGGTGGTACATTTAGAGTTATTTCACTGATTGTCATTTTGACAATTTTCACAATTGAGTCCTCTACTCAATTACCCTTTTGATATACACTAATTCAAAGTGGGGTTCCTTTTTACTCATAGTACTTAAGCTACCAACTACCCGATAATAAGCTCAGAAAACAAATTACAAAAAAAAAAAAATAAACATTTCCAAGTTGATATCGAGATCGTGGTTATCCATTTCTTTATTGATTACCATTTTTTGTTTCAACTGACATTGCTTAACCTTGTAGGTTTACCTTTTTGCTACAAGTTTTTTTTTTTATTTTTGTTTGTTCAATAGACCTAACTTGTTGGTTCAGTCAATTAACCTTCAATTCCTTTCCACAACGATATCCAACTCCATTCACTCCTTTATTAAACATCATCCATTCATTACCATTTGGAAATCCATACTGATATCCTTTTCATTTCAAATTTGTATTCTATCACCATACAAAATTCAATTCAAATCCAAAACATTCTTCATACATCTAATTCAGGAACTAATAACTTAACCAAATCAAAAAGAAAAGAATAGATCCCTTTATTCAAGCTGCTTTACTAGAGATCTCCAGACTTTCATAAATATTTTTTTTTTTCATTTGCAATTGCAAAATTCTATTTTTACAATTGCAAATTTGATTACCACTAAACACCACAACACATCAACTTCACAAATCCCAACCTTTTAGACGGAACATTTTTTTTTTATTCATTTCCAATCGTCAGAATTAAATATTTATAATTAATTGAATCTAAAAATTGATTACTTAAGATTCAAACCTCCCCACAACCGCCTTTCTCCAATCTGCATCATCCTTTCCCAATATAAATTATCCATTACTACATAGATTTCTAACGACGACAACGACCCTTCATCCACTACTAAACAATCATTTCCTAATTCTCCTCCAATACTAATTCATATATCATTACTTTCAATCTGTCATCATGGTCAATTATACTGCTACTACCAGTCCTTCAACGAAGGTAAATACCAAACCCTCAACTACTCACAGCCATAATAACAATAATCATGGCAACATTCATACCAATGACCTTACTCATAATCCACATAATCATCAACATCATCATGCCTTGAGAAATCCCAATATCTCAGTCAATCAATCGGATGTTGCTTTCTTTGATCTTCCTGATCAATCGTTTATGAAACTGGCTAATTACTCTATTTTCACTAATAGTCAAGCCATGAATTCAAACGTTTCTATAAACACTGAACCTGTATTCATACATCCTTTTAACAATTATCAACCGGACTCAAATACTGATTTCTTACCAAATATTTATGGAGTAAGTGAATTCGAATTTAACAATGTTTCGTTCGAATCTCTTCCTGCTGTATCTGATAAAACTTCACAATCTCAATCACATATTGACTTGGTGGAGACTTCAGATTGGTACCCTTGCTCATATACCCCAATTCTTCACGAGAACGCTCTGTCCAATTTTTCTGAAACCAGCTTTACATCTGCAAAGGATTTACAAGATGGTCTTCATACCCCTATCAACCCAAATTCGATGGCTAAGAAAAACGTGTCATTTCAAATGCAACAACAACAACAACTTATCCCTCAGCAGTTCTGTGGTAGAACTACTCCAATTACCATATCAAATTTGAATGAATCTCCTCCTCATTTACAGCAACTAACTCACCCATATCAACAACAGTTTCAACATCAACTCCAAAATCAACTCCAAAATCATTCACTGCCACATCCACAACCTCAACCTCAACTAAATCTTAATACAAATGCACCAATAACTTCACTTCATCACCCACATTTACAAACGCATCAAATCAACCCCACTAATGGATTCTCTATTGGAACTCCTACACATGCTTCTTCAATTAGTAATCTCCCTCCTTCGTTAACTGGACATTCTCCTTCCACTGCTGCATCTACTTCTCCAATTATCAACCAATATAAGGCTTTGGATATCAACTCCCCAATTTTACCTCCTCAAACTAGTTTCCGTCACAGTTCGGATTCTTCGTTCAATTCAAACTCTTCAGCTGAAACTCCAAGAAGACCCAATCATCCAGCATTTCACAATTCAATTAATGCTGATCTCAATTCTCCAAATTACAAACCCCCAAAAACTCTTTCAAAGAAGTCGTCAATTGTTTCCTTGAATGAAAACAAACCTAAAAAGCACACTCGTAGGAGGTCGCTTCCTAGGTCAAAGCATGGATGTTGGATATGTAGAATCAAACACTTAAAGTGTGATGAACTAAAGCCGGAATGTAACAATTGTTCCAGGTTGGGGATTGAATGTGACTATTCTCCTGAAAAGCCATTATATATCAGTGATAAGAACTTGAGAAAGGAGAAGCTTGCAAGTATTACTCAACTCAGAAGACCTGCCGCTGGAACTCTTAGAAAGAAGAAGTCAAAGGCTAAGCTACTTTCCACTTCAAGGAAGAAAGAGACTTGAAAGAGACGCCAACTGGACAAAGACTGAAGAGGAAGTGAACACATCCAAACGAAGAGAAGAAGAAGAAGAAGAAGAAGAAGAAGAAGACAGTTCACAACTTTCATTATTTCAAGTATTTAGATGTTTGTCCAGTTTAAGTTGCCATTCCTTCGATATTAATACTGTGATCTTAGTACCTACTTTCATTTTAAATTATAGACTTTTATTTCATGTTGAATTAAGAACCGCTTACTCTCCAAATGTATATAATCTCATTACTCCCATTCAGACACTGAAAGCCTCTTTTTGATAATGGTTTCTTCTTCATTGGTTGATAATATGCTAATGGCTCCATTTTCCAATTGGTTATCTGGTTCATCTTGAGGATATTTTACCATTGATACATAGTCTCCTTCAAAGCCTACCCAGGGACCATCCAATGGGTCTATTAAGTATGGATAAGTATAACTGGAAAATTGTTCTCTTTCTTCATCTATTGTAGATCTTCTACGAGAAAGTGTTCTAGTAGTATTTGAAGAGTTAAGTAAAGGACTGTCTTCAGAAATAATAGGGCTTGAAAGCAAATCTGTCACTTTAGAAGGACTTTGAGGAGTCTGTTGTGAATTACTTGAAACCGTATTATTCATTGAATTAATCAGAATTTCATCTTCCGTAAATTCTCTATCAAAGTCTTCATATGGATTTTGTAATGCTCTTAGAGCAATAAACGTATGCAAGGGGAGATAATAATTTTCAAAATTCCACATTATAATTAATGAAATAAATATTAATGGAATACATGTGACTGAAGGAAAATATGCATCATTCAATGCCAAAGTACCAATCATAAAGATTTGAAAAATTGTCAACGCTAAGATTAATCTTCTAAAAATCATCGGCCAAACTTTACCAGTGGAATGTGGAGGATGAACAAAACTATAAATAAGTTGATATTTATAGACCAAGTGACCCAAGACAAAATATACTAATCCACAAGTGATTATTTTGGTAGAAACGACTGAATAAATTAATACAATCATAAATATTAACAAATGTTGAGGTAATTGTAAACCAAAATCAAATATTTGAGGAGTATAATAATAGAATCTATAATCTCTTGGAGTTCTTAATATGAATTTTCGAAGGAAAAATATTCTTCCAATAATGTTTAGCAATAAAAAATCCGAAATTTGTAATAAACGTACTGGGAACATTGCAACACCTTGTAATAAAATCAAATTGATATAAAATAATGATAAATCTTGTAATGAAGTTGCTAATTGATAAGCAATTTTAGTGGTATCACCAATTAATCCAAAAAAATTCGACACAGTTCCAGTAACCGTGAATACTAAAAATAGGTTAAAGAAGAAATAAAAAAAATTCTTCAGTAAAGTTGATAACTCAATATCACTATTGGATGTATAACCTTGATAGTATGTTAAGAATTTATAAAAATAAGGTAAGAAAAAATTGAACAATGAAAATAAAAATGGTGGTAAGATCCCAGTAATTAAAGTCGTTAACCATTTTGATTCACTGATATATTTTCCTAATCTTGGCCATACTTTGGTAATTGTTTTCAAATTAAGTAAAGTTGAAATAGAAGAAATTGGAAAGAATAATACCAAAAAACTTATTACTATAATAAATGTAACCACATAAGATTTAATGATTTTTTTTTTAGGAGTTAAAGTAAAACTATCCCAGTTTACATCTTTTGCAGCGGGTGCTAAATGAACAATAAGCTTATGAGGTCTTGGATCTAATACAGTTTGTGCAGCCATTTGAGCAGATGCAACTGAATCCATTGTTATAAAAGCACTTGATATCTGACTGATTGACTTATCACTAATGGTATCTAATTTGAAATCAAATTTGGATCTAATTTCTCTGATTTCACGATTAATTTCAAATAATTTGTTCCTTAAATGAACAAGTTTATTAGTATATGTTGAATCCTGAACATTTAAATTCAAAGGTAATACTGCAGGAGTTTGTTCATTATAAAGATTTATCTTAAGTCCATGTTCTACCGAGTAAATATCTTCTAATTTGGCTACAATTAGATCTCTTTCAGCAAACAATTTGTCAAGAGGTTTCCAATCATAAAGTAACTTAACGTCAACTACTTTACCAATCCCCATTGATTCAACAAATGAAGCCAAAACATTTGGATCATTCTTAACAAGTAATTTACTTGGAATACCAGAAAGTAATATAGTTCTATCAGTAATTGAATTCTGAGATGCTAAATATTTTTGTCGTATCTTCAAAATCTTCTTAGTATAATCAAAAAGAAAAGAGTATACGATGATTGAAAACACATAGGTTGCAACGGTATACAACCAATAAAACCAAAATGAACCTTCTGGGTAAGGTTTTGGTTTAGGTTTTGGTTTAGACTCTGATTTCAAGATATCTAACCAAGGATCAATTGATAACCATTTGACATCATCGTCTCTATTGGCCCAAAATCTTGCTGGAACCATTATAACGACTGCCAAAAATGATATAACAAAGAATATTTTAATTGCCATTTCAAAAAAAGCTACAAATACGTAAGCATCAAGTCCCAGAACCCTTAATAACTCTTCATTTGAAAATGTATACACTGCAGTGATCCATGTAAATAGTCCACGAGGTATTGGCTTAATCTCTCCCCTCTCTCTAAGGGTTCTTAGAGCATACATATGAGGCCATCGAGAACGAAACACACAGAACAACATTGCCAGAAAGAGTCCTATAGTTGCACATATCGATAACTGAGCCGTGAAGACTCTTTGAGCTCCTCTTAATGCTACAGGATCGTCAGATCCTGAGTCTGGCAACATTTCGAATGAAACGATGAACGGCCAAGAAAGAGAAATGAGTAACAGAGGAAATCTCAAATTGTTCAAAATTAAAACCAAATTCTTACCAGTAAGAAAAGGACTCAAACAAGAAGAATAATACTAAATTAAGTAACCGTCTGATATATGAAATGTGGCAAGGTAAGTACAAATGTAAACACATGTTAAACGGTTTGGTTTCTCAATTTCTGGCGCAAATACGAGCCAGAGACTGAACTGGATAACCGAGCTCGTGCATATAGCACCAGACGAAGAAGAACATCAATAATTGATAGTTCGCACACCTAACTGGCAGTGTAGAGATGGCTAAAGAATGAACGTACGGCTTTGAAAGATTGTTCAAGTAGCAATTAAGATGAAAACTATAGAATAAATGGGAAACCAACTCTTTGTATCACTCAATTCAAAGGTCATAATACGATCTATGATGAATTCTGCACCGCAAACCATCGCGATCTTGTCTAAGTAAACCAATAAGATCTCTATTCTTTGTTAGCTAGATAAATGTAGGAAAATAGTTTCGAATATTTATTTTCCCGAATCAATGCAACATGCTACATCGCATTCACTTCAACATTCTACATCGCGTTCACTTCTTATCAGTTTGCTGATTTCTTATTAAAATCCTTTTCTAGGAAAAGAAAATCAATCAGAGAAAAATTGATAACCTTGATACTTAGTTCCTAATTTGTTAGTGATCGGAAAATACTCTCCCCATTCCAGATGATAATTATAGAAGCTCATTTTGAGGGGTAACTTTCCTCTTAAGGAAATTGTAGATGTCCCTCTCCAATCTCTATCCCCGTAGCTTGCATGGAGTATGCAACAATCAGAGTAAAATCTCATGAGTAATAGAGTCCAAGAGGTAGCAACCAATTAAATATCACCTGCAAATAGTGCGTAATGTTTCAAAAGACAAATACGGAATTGAGGATTATTAATTTGTTCCACTTATATTTACTTCAATGGTTGGAACTTTTCTTTAAACAAAAAAAAAAAAGACATTGAAAACATTGAAAAACATTGAAAAAACATTTAAAACATTCAAATCTCTATCATGACCAAATACGCTTTCGTAACTGGAGCATCTTCAGGAATTGGATATGCACTCTGCACTTCCTTCGCTAAGAGAGGTTATAAAGTCTTTGGATGTAGTCCTGAACATGAAGTCAAGCTTATGGATCCTCTCAAGGAATTAGGAGTTGTTCCATTATCTTGCGACATTACTAACACTGAAGATATCAAGAAAGTAAAAGAAATAATTCGTGAACAAACTGGAGGAAGATTGGATATTCTTTATAATAATGCAGGGATTGCAATTGGAGGTCCAGCATCTGAATGTAGTGATGCTGATATCGAAAAGATTTTCAAGGTCAATGTTTTTGGACAAATTACTGTGACTAGAGAATTCACCGAGTTTTTAATTCCAACCAAAGGAACGATCATATTCACTGCTTCTGTTGCAGGAATCGTTCCAATGCCTTTCATTTCTTTATATTGTTCCACTAAAGCTGCAATAAATCATTATGCAAATGTTTTAAGTTTGGAATTGAAACCTTTTGGTATTCATGTGGTTTCAGTTAAAACTGGAGGTGTTAATACTGCAGTCGGAGATAAAGGACAATCAGTTGATCCTAATCTGCGTTATAATGTTCCTTCTGTAATGGATTGTGTAAACGAAGTATCACTTATGGCTCGTAAATGCCCAGTTCCAGTCCAACCTAGTGAATATGCTGAAAGTGTGGTTCAATATGTTGTCAAGAGAAATCCTTCATTTGATTTATACAGAGGTGGTATGTCGTACATTTTGTATTTTGTTGGAAATTATCTACCAACCTCACTTCAACAGTTCTTACTTGCAAGAAATTTCAAATTTGATGCCGTATCCGCTGACATTAAAAAGAGAGAACTTGCAAAGACTTAATAGTGTTTTCCGATTTTGAATAATAGCCTTTTTGTATGTATGAATAAACGGAGATGCAAATTTTATATGTGCGTGTGTGTAGGGGGGGGATACCTTTGTAGAAGTAGAATATTTGGTTTTTGAAGAAGTCATTTCCTCGAGACAGATATCACTTGCAGCACTTTTGGTGCTATCATTCATGACCAAACTGATATTGTGCAACAACCAGACATACCAACCTTTAAATTCTACTAAATAAAATGTGACCCTTACCTCATAATATTCAACCAATGATGTATTTGACAATGTCAAATGCAAAGGTATCTAGTAATTTATCCTAAATCTGCCATTCCACCAATATCATCATCAGTAGAAATAGTCTTTTCAGTCCCCCATTAAATCGTCCTGCACACAGCCCATAAATTTTTAACGTCGAGGTGGGCCTGCCATATGGAGCAGAGGTAAAAGCTAACAACGATCCTATTCTGAATAGTGAATAGGTTCCTGTACTGGTAGATTGAGACAGGTTTGTTGTGGCTATATACGTCTCATTAGTATTATAGTATGACAGACGTATATCTAGTAGTTGAAGTTGCCACTACTTGTGACGAGTCAACTACTTATATCAATAGAGATTCAACTGAACTTATTGAACTTGCATGGGCCGCTATTGATGCTTCTTCATTATCAATTATATCCCAAGATTCTATATTAGTAAGACCTACTAATACTCCTATCACTCCATATTGTGCCCAGTTTCATAAAATATCTTGGGAGCTTGTTAGAAGTGCAGGAACGTTCAAAGATGCAATTGTTATGTTGGAGAAATTTATTCAGGAGGAGCTAATTGATAAAAAACTTCAGTTTCTGTTTGTTACCTGGGATGTTAGTAAACTAAGAGTACAATTACCTCGTGAAGCAAGAGATAAACTGGTAGTTTTACCTCCATATTTGCAACATCCAAGGGTTTTCGATTTGCAGGTTGAATACACAAAATGGCAGTCTACTCATCCTGAAGCTCTTAGCTATACTTCCTCTTCTTTAGGGAATATTGTTACTGCATTGGAAGTAGTACTTGATACATCTGAACAAGATGCAGTTTCGAATGGTAGTTTAAACACCACGGGACCATTAATAGGGGGTTTACCAAGAAATAATCTTGCTAATGGTATTGGTTCTATTGGTTCAACTGGCTCTCCATCCCCTGCTCCGTCGTCATCTACTGAATCTCCTCCTCCAAATAATCCAGTTTCTGATTCTACGATTGCAACTTCAACTCCAATTTCAACTGTTGCAAGCGAGGATTCAGTTATCACTACCAGAACCAAAATAATGTTGAGTGTATATACTAAGTTTCTTATTCAATTGATCAAAAAATCTTTACCAATTGAAGACCATCCACTAGTTCTCACTAGACCTTATGATTCTGCTCAAGATGTAAGAGTCTTTCTAGCAGAAAGATCGAAAATATTGTATCTTTCAAACCTTCCTTATGACACAACTCAATCAGAGTTAGAATCCTGGTTCACTCAATATGGTGGTAGACCAATTGCATTTTGGACGTTAAAGTTGTCGGATACCGAATCTAAACATGGCAACAATGCAACTTCCAGTTTCAACAATGGCAGTAAATCTATCGCCGGATTTGCTGTTTTTGGAACTCACGAAGAAGCAACAGAATCTCTTTCGATGAATGGAAGACTGTTAAATGAAAAGTCTATTGAAGTACAGGCTTCATCAGCTCGTGTTTTAGATAAGGCAAATGAAATTTTGACACCATTTCCACCTTCAAAGAATAGACCAAGGCCTGGTGACTGGACTTGTCCATCTTGTGGATTTTCAAATTTCCAAAGAAGAACAGCTTGCTTCAGATGTTCGTTTCCTGCAACCAGTGCCGTTGCTATTCAAGAATCAATATATACCAACGGTCCAAACAAGAAAAACTCAAACAACAACAACAACCATAACATGAATAATGATAATATGACTAATTCTAGTTCTGGTGACAAGGGTCTTAATACTGTTTCAGTAAACACTTCTGCAAATATGATGAATTCTTCTGGAGGATTCAACAACCATAACTACGATAATGGTAACAATAACAACAATAACAACAGTAACAACAATTCCAATACTAATAATAGTATCAACAGTAACAACCACCACAATAACAATAACAATACCAACAACTATAACAATAATGGAAACGGCAATAGTGGTTCTAATAATGGAAATTCTCGCTCTCAATATGGAAGTAGTGTTCCTTTTAGAGCTGGAGATTGGAAATGTGAGATCTGTTTCTATCATAATTTTGCTAAGAACTTGTGCTGTTTAAAATGTGGAAATAATAAACCTGTTAATTCTAATATGCATATTCTGAATAATGTTAATTTGAATAATATGCATTCAGTTAATTCCACGGCAGCAGCTATTGCCGCTGCCACTGCTAGCGGTCAACCATTGAATATGAATACCGGATTTATTGGATTACAGCAACCGCAACCACATTACTCCCAAGGTCGTAGTGATAGTGCAGGAAGCAATAAGAGCAACAAAAATGGTTTGAATAATACTTATGGTGGTAACAATATGATTAATAGCAGCAATAATAATAACAACAACAACAATAACAATGGTAACAAGCAGTACATGCAGCAATATTCAAAACAAATGAATAAGAGCAATTCGAGTATGCGTGGTAACACAACCCCGAAGCCACTCTTACAACAGCATTTGATGATGTTGCAACAACCAGGTCAGTCTCAGATGTATATGAACAACAACAATTATTCACAATCGGTGACTTCGTCTGCAAACATTTATGATTCATATGGTCAAACAAGGGATAATAGTATCCCAAACCTTCCTACTTCTACTTCCTCAGATAGTGAAAATAGAGTTGGAAGTCTTAGTGGACAAATTCAATCTTTAAATTTAAATAATTAGATGATTGATGGTCATAAAAAGGAGTAGCAAAAAATTTTTTTTTTCGTTTTTTATTGGTGGGTTGGTTTGGAAGGGAGCTGTAAAGGAAGTTAAGGTAGAATTGGTATAGAATGGATGGAAGACATTACATAGATTGTTTTTTTTTTTTTCTTCGGAAAACCGGCGTGAGGTATAACTTTATAGGTACATACACTTTTGATTTGAGATACTTTGAGAAATTAAGATGTTAGTGTAAATGATCTTAGTAGAAGAAGTATAACGTTTCTAAAGAAGAATCACTTTGGTTGTTTCCAATTTAAAGGACATTTTCGCAGCCATTTGTGATTAAACGAAAAAAGAAGGATCCTGCATTCAACCAAGAATCATGGGTGATATGCAGTACACGGACACGTTACTCGATCTTTCTACACAATTTGTTTCTGTTTGAACACGAAAGCTCAAAATCAAACCTTTTCATTCACTAAGCAACACCATAAGTGTTTAATATAAGCGGTTAAATCCTTCCATAAAATGCCAGATAAATATTCGGTCATCTTACCTACATACAACGAGAAGCGTAATCTTCCTATTTTAGTATATCTTCTTGCTAAGACATTTAAAGAGAACAAACTTGATTGGGAAGTTGTAATTGTTGATGACAACTCTCCAGATGGTACTCAAGATATTGCTCGTAAATTAATAGATGTATTTGGACCAGAACAAATTCAATTACGTGCTCGTGCTGGTAAATTAGGTCTTGGTACTGCTTACGTTCATGGATTACAATTTGTAACTGGGAACTTTGTGATTATTATGGATGCCGATTTCTCTCATCATCCAGAAGCAATTCCTGAATTGATTGCAAAGCAAAAATCTCAAGATTTTGATATCGTTACTGGTACTCGTTATGCTGGAGATGGAGGAGTTTACGGATGGGATTTAAAGCGTAAATTGGTCTCTAGAGGGGCCAATTTCTTAGCTGCTACTGTATTAAGACCAAATGTATCTGATTTAACTGGTTCATTCAGACTTTATAAGAAGCCAGTATTGGCTAAAATTATCGAAGTTACTAAAAGTAAAGGATATGTTTTTCAAATGGAAATGATGGTTAGAGCAAGATCTTTAGGATTTTCTGTAGGAGAAGTACCAATTAGTTTTGTTGATAGATTATATGGAGAATCCAAACTTGGAGGAGATGAAATCGTTGGATATTTGAAAGGAGTATGGAGTTTATTTACCAGTGTTTAAAGATGTTCCAGATATTCAAAGAGAGAAGGAAATGAAAAAAAAAACGGAAAGAAAAAGGAAAAGGAAAATTGATACTAATGTACTTTTCCTTTGAATGAAGTTAGAAATACATGAAAGAGAACTACTTAAGGTTATATATATATGACGGTACTTGTTAAATCAAAGAGCATAGAAGCCCAGTCGTATAATTTACATTTCAAGCCATTAAGAATCTTACAATTGTATGAGTGACAGAACACTGCTAATAAGCTGATATTGAATTTTTCTTCTTTTTTTCATCTTTTATTCTTTGTCTTCTTTTTCTTTTCAATATTACTACTTTACTAGTCAAAGCTATGGACAGTAATCGACATTCTCTTCACCATCTCACTGAGAGCTCTTTCGTATTTTTGTGCGCGAATCTGTTGCACCAACTGAAGCTCACACCAAAATTTGAGATTCTCTTCGTATGGAAACAACCTCATAGTTACTACAGGAACAAATACATATATCTAACCATGGCAAGGGATACTTACTTGAAGAAAGTCCTTGGTGACAGGTACAATGAAATAAAGAATGTAAGTGCTAAAGGTCTTTCCTTTGAACGGGATGTATTTATCATGTTGCATACTAACAACTTTAGTCTACAGTCTTGATGGTTGGAGCTGGTGGAATAGGATGTGAACTTCTTAAAGATCTTGTACTTTCAGGCTATGGATGTATACATATAGTTGATTTGGATACAATTACCTTATCTAATTTGAATAGACAGTTCTTATTTCGGCAAAAGGATATTGATAAGTCAAAATCAATTACTATAAAGAAAGCAGTTCAAGCATTTAATTACCATAATAGTGACTTGGTATCACATCATGGGAACATTATGGATACAAATCAATTCCCAATTAAATGGTGGAATCAGTTCTCATACATTTTCAATGCTCTTGATAATTTGGAAGCAAGACGATATGTAAACAAAATGGCACTTTTTTTGAAAGTTCCAGTGGTGGAAAGTGGAACCACAGGATTTGATGGATA
>JAKTYG010000050.1:0-29979 GCA_030564725.1 Chernovozyma sophiae-reginae
CTTCAATGGTCCAATAAGCTCAATCACCAGTAGTAGATGTGACACTAGTATGATACTTGTGTTTAATAAATAACGATAATACAAACCCAAAAGTGAACTTGAGCGAATGTGTATCTGAATATCAAATAAGAAAGAAGAATATCGAAAGAAAAGATTAAAGAATCGATTATGTTTATCACCCGATAAAGGAGTAAAAATTTTTCTATGGAGGAAAATGCAAAAAAGAGGGAAAAAAAAAATAACTAAATGGGAATTTTAAACCAATTCATTTCGAGAATCCGATTTATTCGCGGATTACAGATATGGGAATGAGGTCCACAGAGTGTTTAAGTAGAGAGAGTAAGTAAGGTGCATGTATTACTATATGGATATTGCAATTGAATAATGGAATTTTAAATCGTTTATCGTTTGGCTCTAAAGTTACTGGTAAGAGGTAATATTAAGGTTATTCAATCGATTATAGCTACATAATTCTTACGAACCTCGTGTCAGAGAATGAAATTTTCTTTGATAAGATAAGAAGGCTCAGTTTTACTCATATCGCTGAAAGGAAAAAAAATCTTTACTGAGCGTAACTTCCTGTATCATCTCAACATGTGAAAAATTTTAATGTGAACATCTTGTGAGCAGTTTACAATAAACTTAAGGATTAATGAAATAAAATACTTTTAAACTAATGTTCTACCCATTAAGAATATATCGCTTATAACATTTGATATTTACCCACCTTGCTTTTGTAGGCTATCTTTTCATACGAAAGTTCTCTTTGTATATCCAGAATAACATATCGGTCTAAGATTTACTTAGGCAACGTCTTCCTGATAAGATATAGAATTAAGATACTTACAATAGTTGATTTATTAGAAACCTAAAAGTAATTCATTCTTTACAGTTTTATAGCCCCAGACTTGTTTTTTTCTAGTTTCAAATTATTAGGTGACCAGTAATGATTCCTAAATCTTTTAGTACTTTTATTCTCTTCAAAAGTTCTTTTTGAGGTTTATGGTTCTTATCTTCTTCTCGTTAAAATTTTTGCACTTTGTTGATCTAATGTCTATTTAAATATATACTTTGTAGGCTATTTTCATTATACTTTAAAATTGACTTGGATCTCATACTATACATAATCAATGATTGAGGAATTGAACTCCGTTCTTTCATTTAAATTTTTTATTTTTGAGTCGAATCATTTGTTGGACATAATCTATCATATGTGCTGAATCTTCTATAGTGAAATTTTGATGATTACTCTTAGTAACTTTCTCATAAGTATCACCAATTCGAATCCGTAATTTATGATTTCTTTCAGAATTTGAAGGCATCAGGTCTGAATCTGTGAACACGTACAAACCAAGTCGTGCTGCTATGGATACTCTGACTAGATCACAACCTTGATCTATACTTCCATGCATTGAAACCAAGACATAATCATACTCTTGGGCTCGAACTCCATTAATATCCAGAACCACATGTGGCCAGCCAAATTTGAATTTACCCTGTTTCCCATTGACTTGAATACCTTTTTCGTCGCCGCATCTATTGGTTAATACTTCCCTTATAAGAATCTGTTGAATTGTCGAAGCTGTCAATATAGCAATTGAATTTGTAGGATAACCAAGTAGTCTCATGTATTGATACAATACAACAAGATATTCTGCTTCTTCAACATTTGTTGGTTTATTCTGAGGCTCAGATTGGATAAATTGAAACACCTTTTCAAATCCAGGGTTACGCATTTGGGTTGCAAGTTTGCCATCAGTGTTGGTATCTGATGCTGTTAATGTGCGAAGAAATAGATCTTGAATCTCGTTTCTTTTATTCGTTTCTCCTATTGATTTGAAAAATGGCACTCTGAATCCGACGAGTCTACTATATAAGGAGTTCTGGTTTATTAGAGTATTTCCCATAATTATAATTCTCTTCAAGTAATTTCCACCATTGAAATAGAAGGGAACCAAACTAGCAAACTGGGTCATATATTCGTTGTCCTTGATGATTATCGAGCTGATATTGAGTGGTTTTATTAAGGATTTCTCTGAAGGTTTAATGATTTCCTGTAGTAAGAATGTATCCGTGGTATGAAGAACCTTGTAATATCGATTAATCATGTATCCGATTTGTTCTCGTCGGTTGTTGCGAAATTTTAGTATGGGATTCAATCTTATTAAATCATCAAACACTTGCCTTATTTCAATGTAGATCTGGCAAATGTTTCGGAAATTCTCTTCAAAAGTGAGTTCAGAATCAACGGTGAAATCGGAATCTTTAAATGGAAACTGTTCTAAAATAGTGTTTGTCCTTTCATTTTTAATCTTTGACAAATACTCTAACCATTTAGGTTCAATATAGTGCTTAAGCAAAATCAACGAGTCTTCACAAGATTGACTAAAATTTGCATTGTCAAGACTAAGCACATTAGATAAATGATCTACTTTTAAGAATCTATTCTTTGCCTTATGGAGAAGTTCTTGAATTTTCTTTTCAAAATAAATTTGATCTTCATTTTCGTCTCCAGTTATTTGCAAGATATCTTCATTTGTACAGTCAGAAATGTTTGGAGAAACAATGAGTATCCGTTCGTTGGAATAATTTAATACCAAATGATCCAAAATAGTCAAGAAGGTGGAATCCTCAAAACCAGGTAACTTTTCAACTAATGTGAGTCCAGTAGATAATGACGAAATTAATGCTTCAATACTTGTGCCTCTCAAAGTTAAAGTTTCTTTAACGATGCCTGGGAGAGGGCATGTCGATATAGAAGAAGCTTTAGTGTCCCGTGGAATGGTTACAAGAATTGGACCACCATTAATTTTGGAGCCCTTATCTATAACGTTCACTGCACCGCTATTCAGTTTTTGTCGTTTCTCTTCATTAGTATTCCCTTGGTCTTGCTCAATAGAACCAAAAAGACTTCTTAATTGTTCCTCAGTATTGCTACAGTTGAGTATTATTTTCAGAGGTCTATTGGGTTGGTTCTGGTAATATGCTGAATTGGGATCTCCGTACCCCATTAGAAGACCCTCAAAGAACGTGGGTATGTTTAATGAAGTTACTATTCCCTTATTTTTCACCAAATCTTTTGTTTTATTTTCATCCTCAGGAAGTTTGAAAATGTAGTTGAATCTTGATAGACTTTGGTCTTGCTTAACCCCATGGAGCAGATCACAACTAATTAAAAACGTAGACTTATTCTTTAACCCAGTAACTGTACCGCTTTGTAGTGAGCTCAAACCATAATTGATAGTTACAAAGTTGTTACTGTAAGGGTTTGGCTTCAAGATTTCAACAAGAAGAATATTGTCACCAATTTTCAAGGAAATATCTTTACAGAGTACAACTTCTGCAGATGTCAGGTTGCCATTTTGGGAACTTAAGTTGATTCTGCTAGCGTATTTACTTTCCCCTTTGATTTCTCCCTCTGCTGATATTAATAAACGGTTAAGTATGTGCAAGGTATGGGTGTGACACCTCTTAACATATTCTCCACCGCAAGTATACAACCATCTTTGAATGAAGTCATGGATAGACAAGTATTGCACTTTACCTATCAAATCGGGATACTTTGGGTCTCCATATGATGGGTTAAGTTGAGATGGGTCATTCAAGGTAAGGAATTTATTAGTGGACGTGATCAAATTATAAGATGGAGTAAAAACTTCCTGTAAAATCAATGAAATAATCCTCTCAGAGCTGACCAACGTTGGTAACATATTCTGACAGATTCCAATTGAATACAGAACTTGTTTCAACTGGTCGAAATTCAAGTCATGGAGAAAGCTATGGAGATATTTCTCATCGACGTTATAGATTGATGGTATCAACGTGAAGTTCTTCAAATTGTGCTGATCAATAGAATTTTCTTCTTGTATAAGCTTATATACAGCTTTCTGTAAAGAGTAGAATAGATTAGACCGCTTGAGCTCAATTTCTTGGAAATTCTCTATTCCAGAAAAGGGGTCCATAGGGTAATATATGTAAAATTTCAACAATTGTTCGAGTCGATGAATTGAATAGACTCTCGAATCATCTCGATTAGTCAACGTTTTCTTGTCGAAATTTACATCGGTTAGTGACAAATATCCACTTTCCTTTATCATTGAATTAAGACTAATCCTTATTGGCAATTGGCACAAAGAAACTATAAGAAGCTGAAGAATGCTTAAATAATAGTCCAAAGAGAGATTTGTATTGACATTCTCTTCAGATGAGTACAACTCAAACTGTCGTATTAATACCTTATAGATCCAATTTCGATGCAATACCAATATCCTCTTTTCCTGAATATTGGAGCATTCTTCTAGCGCCAATCGTTTACTATGGAACTTGTCTTGTACGAAATTTGGAGTATTAGCAAGGAGTCTCTCGTAGTTTGGTAAATTCACCCATGTGTATACATTGAAGACACTCCCTATAGTTTTCTTTACAAGTTCATTTGAGATTTGGGTGCCAATAAGCTCAGTAAAAAGCTTAATAAGCATGACATGTAAGGAAGAGGTAGTAGATGTCACATTAGAATCGTTACTAGTGATTTCAAACAATCTATTCATGAATAAATCAAACTTCTCAGCAGACAGTAGGAACAACACAATTAGATTCTTAGAGGCACAATTATCTACAATCTTCATATCGTAAACCAAAAGTTTCGAAATCAATTCGATATGATGCAAGGATGAATCTTCGTGAAAATATTGCCATAGGACCTTCTGGAAATATTCAGTTTCATTTAGATACTTCAACGCTTCAGTACGAAGAATTGAATTAGAATTCAAGAAAGTATAGACCTCATTGATAAGCTTTGAATTAAATTTCTTGACACCACGACGCCATTTCTTCAGAAGAGACCGAAGATGATCTAGTGACATTTGAATACCAGCCACAGATTGAACTATACTTGAAAGAACTGTTTACTAAATGGTACTATACTTAACTTGTATGGTGATTTGTATCTGATTGAATGCAGGACTCGAAGAGCTTCTGTTAGTTGTTCCACTTGATCCAATGGGAACTGTATGCAGGGCGAAAAGTGTTTTCATAGTTTTTCTTGAGTTTTGGTCGTGGAATTGCATGAAATTTTTCAAAGGATGTGAACTTGTAACCAACGTCAAACCAATATCATTCCGTTCAAATCCAAATCATTGATCATTTTCTAATCGACCATTGAAGTAGAAGTCAACCGATTAGTGATGTTCAGAACGGCTCTTAGACTATTCTCCCAACATGCATTTGTTGCATCCGAGGCAAGTTCATCGGTAGCTTCCAAGCCAGCATCTATTCCAATTACAACTGCTGCCAAACAGATTCGTCCACTTGATATGTCAAGATCAAGAAGAAGAAATATAGTCAGAAGAGAAAAGAGAATTAAAAGACAAATCATAAGAGATGTTAATAATGCCAAAAAAATGGAACTTCGTCATGTGAAATTTAGCGTAGATCCAGTTCTTGGAGATCCAAATAATCAATTCATGCATAGAATTAGAGCAGAATTGACAGAAGATACAAATTTAGCTAACGGATATCAAAAAGAAGAATTGTCCAAGTTGATGTATGGTGCCGAAAAAGCAATGTTAGCCAAAAATAACAATACCAATATTCTTTATAACTCTATTAGTGAAGTTGAAGCCAAGAAAAGATCTGCTATATTAACAATTTTGGATATAAAGAATTCAAATGAGCAAGATAAAAAACATTTAGCAATTTCTATTGCTCGTAAAGAATTTGAAAGGAAAGAAGGTGACACTGGTTCACCAGAAGTTCAAGCAGCAATTTTAACCGTAAAAATTCATTTCTTGATGAATCATGTTAAGAAGAATTTTAAGGATAAAATAAATATTCAAAAAGTTCGTGAAATGGTTCAACAGAGACAAAGTTTATTAAGATATTTGAAATCAGATGATGCAGAAAATTATTATTACACTATTAAGAAGTTAGGATTAACCGATGATGTTATTGCTAGGGAATTTAATATGAGTAAAGAGTACATGCAAGAATATAAGATTTGGGATGACAAAGTATTGGTCAAATTGTCAGAAAAGCAAAAGAACAAGCTTAAGAAGATTGATGATCTTAAGAAGAAGGTGTCTGGTTATGCTGAATTAGCCCAAATCAGGGCAAAGGAAATCGAAGAATCCGAACAACAAAAGGCTGCCATTAGAGCTCAAAGGTATGCTGAAAGGGTCGCTAAACAATCTACCGCTAAACCTGTAGAAAATTAAAGGGCCTTACACTTGTATATAACATGAATAAAACGAATTTAATAGTCAGAATAGTCAATTTTTTGTATTGTACTTCAAACCAAAAACTTTTAAACTTTTAAAATTTCAAAGACTAACTGTTAAAACATTGTAGAGTGGAAACCAAGGAGTACAATTAAATCCACTAAAATTTGAAATTTAAATTGGGAAAATATTCTCCACTCAGGTTGTTTAAAGAAACACAGAACAAAATCCAAGTCTTGGTGAAATTTGCTTTAATTGGGCGATTAAACATTCAAAATCTCGTTTTATGGTTCAGAAGTTGGCACTTGGTTCTGCTTCACATACAAAACATGCTGTTCACATTAATTACAGTTTAGGTGCAATAATTCACGAGACATGGATATTGAAAATGTCATTATAGATTAATCTGGAGACGTTATCAAATACTTTATCACACACCAGTTCAAATACTGATTCATTAGATACATGAACCACCGACATAGGGTCCCAGATACTCAGGACTATGATATACCTTACAGATACAACTTTAAACATTAACAACTGAAGCAAGATGGTTCTATTCAAATGCCCAACATTTGGCAACTCCCACTGCTTCTGATTTAATAGCTACCTGGAGTTGGACCTTGGAAAAAAAATGAAAAAAAAAAGAATTAAAGATGTCGATTCTGGTAAAATTGCAGAAACTATTGCCACAGTTATTCAATAGTGCTGATCAAATCATCCAATTTATTTATGACCAGTTCATCTTCCCTCTTCAAAGTATCCAATCCATCTTTAATAAATAATATCGAAGATTCAATGTCACCCTTTAAATTGATTCCTTCTTGCGATAATTTCTTTATCTTGTCTAATAATTCTTCATTATCTATCCTCAATTGGTCATGAATCATGGTTAAATTCTGTATAGTTGTTTGCTTTGTAGGAATAATATTTGCTTCTATGATTTGGTCTGGAGTTAATTGATTTATGTATACTTTGTCTTCGGAGCCACTTTCTTTTCTCTCATATGCTTGCAGTATCAAATCATCCAATTCATTTAATTTTTCCTCCATATGCCTCTCTTCAAATATTAGATCAAATTCTTTCAATGAATTATTAAACCAGAAATCCACGATTTGTAATCTGGCTATTTCTAAAGACTTGATACCTTCCTTTGTGTGGGCAATAGTAGGATAACATGATTTGATTTGATCCAACGATAGTGACTTCTTTATGGACTGTTCTAAAGCTTTAGTGCAAACCAAATTGAGTCTCTCAAATCGTATTTTATCAGAAGTTGACTTTGCCAGCATTACATTAATTGTTGGTTGGGAGCAAGAGGAAGAAAGTTCAATGTTTATCAAATGTTTCTGATCGTTTGGACTTCAAAACAATACATAGATAAAGTATGTGCAGTATTACTGAGAGCAAGTCCTGTACATAAATCAAAGGTATATCTGTGCCCTTAACTCATTTACCAATTCCTTGATAATCTTTCCTCAACTATATTATACAGAGGAGGATAAGTTATAATCATCTTTTTTTGGTTATTGTTCAATAAGTCTAGCAGTATAGTTCTTAATCAGTGATAGATTATTGATATTGAAGCTTGTCAGATTCTCTATTTAAGTGAAGTATTATATTTAGACTAATCCCATAGAGTGCTAAAGCAAAAGTACCAATTGAATTCTATAGTTGTAAAGGAAAGTAATTCCAAGATGTCTGATCCTCGTACTTTCATTGCAGATGCTGAAAAGTTGACTAAACCTCAGCTGGGATTCTTGTCATTATTCTCAGGTTCTTCTCAATCTTATAGATTGGAAGAAGCCACCGATCTTTATGTTCAAGCGGCAAATCAATATCGTTTGAATAAAGAGTTCAATTCTGCTGGTCAACAGTTTGTTAAAGCTGCCAGTTTACAAAAACAACTTGGAAACCATAATGATGTAGCTAATCATTTTGTAGAGGCTTATAAATGCTTTAAGGGGGCATCTCCAACCGATGCCATTGATTCATTAAGCAAAGCAATTCATATATTCCTTACTCAAAATGGACAATTTAGAAGAGCTGCCAATTTTACAATGGATTTAGCTGAATTATATGAATCTGTTGGTGACTCTGATGGTGCAATCAAAAGTTATGAACAAGCTGGAGATTATTTTGTTACTGATCATGCAGAAGCATTATCAAATAAAGCATATTTGAAATGTGCAGATCTTAGTGCATTATCTGGTGATTATAAAAAGGCAATACAGTTATATAATAATGTGATTAAGAACCTGTTGGGTAATAACTTGACTAAATGGAACCTTAAAGATTACTTCTTTAAGACTATTTTATGTACTTTATGCTTGGACGATGTTATTGAAGCAAGCAAACTTTCAAATGGCTATCTTAATGATGAACCCTCATGGGAATCTACTCGTGAATTCAAATTAATTACAGAGATATTAGAATGTATTGAACACGGTGATATCCAAGCTTTCTCCGACAAAGTTTTTGAATTTGATCAGTTTAGTAAACTAGACAAATTGAAAACTCAGCTTCTTTTAAAGATTAAGAATTCTGTTGTTGAGAAGGATGATGATGACTTGTTATAAGGAAGATTCCAAAGTACAAATAAATGGGAGTGTATTTATTGTTGACCCTTACCACTTATCGTGAGTATTTTATGGAACAAATACAGAAAGTATCTATAATATTAAGAATGTAGTGACATATATACACATATTTACGTCGTATTTAATTGTTTATAATATCCCACTTTAGTTGTATTAATGTCGTTATAAGGTCAAGAAAATTTCATTATGTTGTGATTGGAAAGCAATTATTTTTTGAATCTACCAAAAATTGGTTTGATCTTATTTAAAATGTAATCGTCATCATGATCGTTGAGTACAACTTCTCCGTCACGATCCTTGAGATCACCTTCATTAGCTAATTCAAGAGATTGAACAGACTCAAGTTTGTGATCTCTCAAGAAGAAAGTAGAAAATAATAATGGGAAGCATAAAGATAAACCAATGATACACAAGATTCTTTGAACTTGGGAGTATGCAATAACGACTTGAACTCTAGCAGGACTACTCCATTCATTATCAATGATAAATGTGAATGGAGAACTATAAGCTTCAGTTGCAAGGGCAGTTGCGTTAGGAATATTGAACTCAATGAATCTATCAGTAATTCTTTGAAACAAGTAATTTGTCCACACGGCACCGGAAACGGAAGAACCTAACGCAGAACCAATATTATATGAAGACAAATAAAGGGCAATGATAACTGCCATGTATTCATGATTAGTACATGAGGAGATGGAGACTTGAGTAGTATAAGTAAAGAACCCAGCACCAAAACCCAACAAACAGAGAGCACCAATAACACCATTTGCGTATCTTTCATAGATAATACCATCATTACCTCCTCTAAAGTTAACCAAGAGTCCAAGGGAAACAATCCAACAACAGGTACCAAAAACGATAAAACCTTTAGTTCTTCTAAATTTGACAATAACAAAGCCCACCAATGGTCCGGTAATGACTGAAACAAATGAATATAAGGAAGTGATACGAGTTGCGGCTTTAATTGATTGATTCATACCAACAACTAAAACAGTATACATGAAATCATTAGGCATATACCAAATGAAATTGATGAAGATACCAATGATAAGTGCAGCCCATACACCACGATCTTTTAACAATCTGAAAGGAGTGATGGGGAATCTTGCAAATCTTGATTCCCAAACTATGAACACCGGAATAAGAACAAATCCAATAACAAGAGGAACAATTGTTGAAGCTCTTGCCCATTTATCGTGAACACCACCAGCAATAGTGAAAGGAACTAAGATGAAACCAAATACGCAAACAAGAAGTAAAGTACCAATAATATCAATTTCCCAGAATAATTCAACCAAAAGTAAACCGAAGTTTTTCATCAGGATCTTGAATGCGGCAAAACTGCCTAAAGATTTAAAAAAATGAACTTTCTTTCCATGACTTTCTTCTTCTTCAACCAAAAACTTCCATTCTTCAGTACGTTTAGCAAGAACTAACATATGGATTAAGCAAGCAAGTAAAGGAATACAAGACAATGGGAAAATAAATGCCCAAATACCAATACTGTAACTCCAAGAATGTTTAGCAAGTAAACCAGAAGAGACGTTACCTGATACCCAAGTATTGATAATGAATGGTAAAGCTGGAACGAAAGAACAAACCATCCTCCAGTTTAAATTCGAAAAGTCAGCCAAGATAACTTGAAGAAGTAACATAACACCAGAATAACCAATTTGATATAACACAGCACCTCCAGCAAATCTATTAACATCGAAAGCTTGAGATTCAATCACCGTACCCATAGAGTAGAACAAAATGGAAACAATGAAAAGTTCTAATCTACCAAATCTATCAGATAATCTAGCATACACTGGTTGGGCAGCAGCAGCTACAACTGCACGAATAACGTTAACGGTTGATAAAAGTGAATGGGTGGAATAAGAATTGGTAGCATAAGCTTGGAAGGTATAACGAATAATACCATCAAGACCATAAACATAAGAAACGATGAAAACTGCAAATAAAAGCATTACTTTAAGAATAGGATTTTCATATTGTCTCATAATGATTTCAGCTTTTCTAACTCCAATAGATTTTGAGGTAGATTTTGTTACATTTTGATGAGAAGCATCATCTTCAATAGGTTCATGACCAATGGCTTCAGTAGCTTTGCTGCCATTATCTCCAATAACTTTACTACCATTATCACTACCTTCAGCTTCAATTTTAGCTTTATAGCTATCAGAGTCACTCATTATCTAAAAAAAGAGGAAGATTGTATTCGAAATGTTTAATATGAATAAGCGTTTAGTCAATTGTGATTAGCCCTTCTTTTTCACCTTTCAAACTCAAATTCAACTCTTTTTCGCAGTCAGATTGAAAACTAATCTGATCAATCTGATAAAGAATAAAGTGTGGGAATAGGAATAATGCGAATCTCCGGCAAATATATAACAGTTGCTCTGATGCCGAAATAGTGACAAAAAATAATTTCTGACAAGACGATCTGTACATTCGGTCAAAAGTTGAACTATCAAAAGCCGGACTCGGACAATACCCTTTCAAAATATGTAACTTCTTTGATATATTTTAACGGATATAATAGGTGTAAGAAACATACATGTCATAATCTTGGTATCTGCAAGATCTGTGAGAAGTTAAAAAAAAGCAATGAAGACTGTCATACAGCCCAGCGGTAGACAGTGCCGCACATCTGTACCAGTGGAAGAGAGATATTCAAGTTTCGGATAATTTTGTTTTAGAGCTACAAACAATTGTGAGTTTTAAGGATCACTTTTACAAACCATAAGTTTATCCAATTCCTTTAATAAAGCTAAGAAAATAGAATTTTGCTCAACTTGATTCTAACAATTGGAAAAAAGATTCAATCTATCTTGGCGTTCAATGGTTGTAAGTTAGACAAGAAAAAACCCAAAAAAGAACTGAAATGATGCTGTCGCTTGAAACGAATTTTTCATCTTTTTTTTCTCAATGGCAGTTGGTGGCCCATTAGGTGAACGAAACAACAACTAACATAAAAAATATTTAAGGAAATCAATCTTGCCGAGCAATTTTGCCATTTTTGTTATTCCCTCCTGTCCTCCCTTTATGAAAAAGCCTTCACACGGCATGGCCAATGAAGCAAAAATTATTCAACACCCTGAAGAGAGGAGACAAGACGACGACATGACAAGAGATGACAAGAGATGACAAGAGATGACAAGAGATGACAAGAGATGACAAGAGAAGAAAAGAGAAGAAAAGAGACGTACAATTATTTATCCCACCCACATTTACCAGTTTCGCCGTCTGATTCTGCAGCCATTCACCAGTTAGCTGAAGTACAAAAATCTCGATTTCAAAAAAAAAAAAAAAAAAAATCAAACGTCAATTCTCCGTATTCGCCATTTATTTTCTCTAAGGAGGAGTTACAATATAAGTCAGAAAATTTTTACCATCTTGTATCACTTTTTCAACTACTTAGATTGTATTTTGTTAGTTGTGGTAGAATAAATCTACTCACTTGCCCAATTTGCTTTGATTTTTTTTTTTTTTTTCCGATAATTTGATGGAGTTAGTCTCTTTCCCATTACTTAATCTATTATGTATATTACTAATTATCAACAGTTAACTGATGACCAATTTCTTAGAATAGTTTCTGGTCGCATTTTTTTTTTTTTCATTTTTCATTTCCTCTTCTACCTTCCTGTTCCAATTTTTGCTTACACTGGCTTTCCTCCAAGAAATTCACTCCATCTCTTAACTTCTTCAGGAATTATCACAGTTTCAGGAATCACATCAAATTTTGGTTTGGTACCAATTTTTACTCTTAAACATTCAGCAAATAATTGAGAAGTGTTTGGTTCATTGAATAGAGCAATACCAAAATCAATTGCATTTCTTCTCATTACATAATCTTCATCTAACAAACTTTCTGCTCTAGCACGAGATAAATTGAAAACTCCAGAAATTTGTTTATCTTGGAAAATCTCTCTTAATGCTCTCTTATCAGTCTTTGGAAATTCAATAACTTCAACATCTTCTTTAATAAACTTCTTAATATAATTAGCAACTGGTTCAGAAGCTGAATAGAATTTATATCCTAATCCTGAAAGAGTAGATGCAACTTTACCTAATTTTTCATTTGATAAATCTCCTCCAAATAAAATTCCTGTACCAGGTTGTGGTACAGTAAAATTCATAGTAGATTGTATGGAAGTCCAATAAGCTTCAACTAAATCTTTTCCAAAACAAGCAACTTCTCCAGTTGAAGACATCTCAACTCCAAGGAATGGATCTGCTCCTGCTAATCTTGTAAATGAAAATTGTGGCACTTTAGTTGCAACATGATCATATTTTAATTTCATTAAATCAACTGGTTCTGGAACATTTTCTCCAATAAGTGATCTTGCGGCAACATCAATAAAGTTAACTCCTAAAACTTTGGAAACAAATGGGAATGAACGAGATGCACGTATATTACATTCAATGACTTTAAGATGACAATTATGGTCATCAAGGGCACCATTCTTATTGTCTTTAATAATTTGCATGTTGAATGGACCAGTAATTTTCCAAGCTTCAGCAACTTTGTCAGCAATTTCCTTAAGTCTATCAAGAATTACAGGTGAAAGATTAATTGGTGGTAAGATTAAAGTAGCATCTCCTGAATGAACACCAGCGTTTTCAACATGTTCAGATACAGCATGAACAAGAACTTTACCTTGGTTTGCAACTCCATCAATATCTATTTCATCAGCCCCTTCAATAAATTTAGAGATAACCACTGGATGGTCTTGAGAAACTTTAGCAGCATTGGAAAGTTTAGAGTCAAGTTCTGATTGGTTATTAATAACAGACATAGCAGCACCTGATAAAACATATGAAGGACGAACTAAAACTGGATATCCAACTTCATTTGCAAAAGCTTCTGCTTCAGCAAGAGAGGTCAATTCTTTCCATTGTGGTTGATCAACTCCAATAGAATCCAAAATTTGTGAAAATTTATGTCTGTCTTCAGCCTTATCAATATCTTCAGGGTCAGTTCCCAACACTTTACAATCATTTTCTTGTAATTTTAAGGCAATATTTTGAGGTAATTGACCTCCAACACTAACAACAACACCTTGAGCAGCTTCTAATTCATAAATATCAAGAACTCTTTCTAAGGAAAGTTCTTCAAAGTATAATCTATCAACTTCATCAAAATCAGTGGAAACAGTTTCTGGATTATAATTTATCATAATAGTCTTACGACCAGAATCACGTAAAGCACGAGCAGTACTAACAGCACACCAATCAAATTCAACTGATGATCCAATTCTATATACACCAGATCCAAGAACTAAAGTTCCATGTTCATCAAATGTAACATCTGAACTGGTAGCATTATAAGTAGTATACAAGTAATTGGTATCAGCAGGGAATTCTGCGGCCAAAGTATCAATTTTCTTGACAAATGGAACAATTCCGAAACTTTTTCTAACTGCTCTAACATGGAGTTCTTGGGTAGATTCCTCAAGACAGAGAGCAATTTGTTTATCAGAGAATCCCAATTTCTTAGCACGGCTCATAAGATCACTTGAAATTTCTGATAATTTTCCAGTATATTCTAACTCTCTGTACATATTAACAATATTCATAAGCTTGTGTAAAAACCAAGGATCAATTTTGGTTAATTCATGAACTCTTTCGACAGAATAATTTTCATGTAAAAGTGCTTGGCCAACTGCTAACCATCTACGGTCAGTAGGATTTGCTAAAGCATGATCAAGATCTTCAAATTCATCACCTTGGAAACCAATATAAGATGGATCAACTTGACGAATTGCCTTTTGGAATGATTCTTCAAATGTTCTACCAATAGCCATAACTTCACCAACTGATTTCATTGCTGATCCAATATCTCTTTTAACATGTTGGAATTTAGCTAAATCCCATCTTGGAATTTTGGTAACAATATAATCTAATGAAGGTTCAAAATTAGCCAGGGTAGTCTTGGTGACTGGGTTTGGTAATTCAGGTAAAGTATGACCTAAAGCAATCTTAGCAGCAGTATAAGCTAATGGATAACCGGTTGCCTTTGAAGCTAAAGCAGAAGAACGTGATAAACGTGCGTTAACTTCAATAACTCTGTAGTCTAACCCATCAGGTTGTAAAGAATATTGAACATTACATTCACCAACAACACCTAAATGTCTAATAATTTTAATAGCAGCAGATCTTAACATATGATATTCTTGATCAGATAAAGTTTGAGAAGGAGCAACAACAATAGAATCACCCGTGTGAATTCCTAATGGATCAAAATTTTCCATATTACACACAGTTATACAATTGTTTGCTCTGTCTCTAACAACTTCGTATTCAACTTCTTTCCAACCTTTCAAAGATTTTTCCACTAAAATTTGAGGAGCCAATGAAAGAGATTGAGAAGCTAAATTCTTTAATTCAAGTTCATTTTCAGCAAAACCTGAACCCAAACCTCCTAATGAATAGGCAGATCTTACAATAATTGGATACCCAACTTCTTCAGCTGCTTTCAATGCATCATCAACTGTTTCAACAGCAATTGATTCAGCAATTGGAATATTAATTTCTTTCAAGGCTTGTGCAAATAAATCACGATCTTCAGAAGTTTCTAAAGTTTTAATTGGAGTACCTAAAACTTTAACACCATATCTTTCAAAAACTCCCATTTTCTCTAATTTGACACCAACATTCAAAGCAGTTTGTCCACCGAAAGTAAGTAAGATACCATCAGGTCTTTCTCTTTCAATTATATAGGTGATATATTCAGCTGTGACAGGAAGGTAATAAATTTCATCAGCAAGTGCATGAGAAGTTTGGTTAGTAGCAATATTAGGGTTAATAAGAATTGATTGTTTATTAGCTTCTTTAAGTGCTTTGATGGCTTGAGAACCAGAGTAATCGAATTCTCCAGCTTGACCAATCGAAAGTCCACCAGAACCAATCACAAGAACTTTTGAAACATCTACTAGTTCTTGCTTTCCCTTAAGAAGACTAGCTCCTGGATAAGTATTATTAACAGTACTAGCAAAACGTAATTGTTGTATAGATACTTTAGTTGAAATTCTAAAGTTCAAACTGGAACGTGGTCTTGGCTTAATTGCAGAAACAAATTGTTTCGAACAAGTTATAAACTTAAGCATGTCTAAAATAAATCTTTCAGTCTTTGTAGAATTATTCAATCAATTACCCAATTTACCAACAGATTACTTGTTTGAAAGAAGAAAAATTTCAGCAATTAACTTTCATTTCCTCAATGAAAAATCTTTCTATCTTCAAGATGGCCGAATCAGGTAATGAGTCAGCGTTAGCGCGTTGTAAGATCAGTAGAAAAATTTTGAGTTACCCGGATTGAAGACTGATGGCTTGTGGCCCATGGGTGTGGAAAATTGAAAATTGCTTAAAGTCACCCGGGCTGACGGGGTTTCCATTGTTTTTACCTTTCATGCCTGAAAAAAGCGTAAACGTTAGGATCAAAGTGCAGGAGAATTACTGTCATCGTCATATCATCATCCAGTAAATTGATTGAGGTAAAAAAATGAGTATTGGTAAGAACTTTGTATGAATGATGAGAATGGTATTCATATTCAATTCGGAATTTGAATTTCACATGAAGGAGATCAAAAAAAGCATTTTACAACTACTTGGGAAGTACCATGAACTTCACTGAGCCAATGGAATACAGATATGTCATTTCGACCGGCATATAACAGATGTTTATATACATTCACAATTGAACATCATATTGATTTAAGAGTAAATAGATCTTAACCAACTTTACATCAGAAACTACTCGAAAAGTCTAGTTAGAAACCAATCTATAGAAACATGAGTAAGTTTTTGTCACCATCTTCCGTGCCTGACTCAACGGAAGATATTTTGGCTCGTCAATCTGATGTGACTGTTTCTACAAACGTTACACTGTATGGAGAATATAAAGGATTCTTTGTATATGTGCTAACTAGTTTGACGTTAACGATATGGATATGCTGGTCTATTATTCCGGACGCTACTCTTAATCATTTCTCTATATATTATTATCCAGATAAATATTGGTCCTTGGCCATACCTTCATATTTCTTAATGGCTATGCTCTTCACATATATTGTACATGTGTTGTATAATACAGAAGTCATGACTATACCATTGGGAGATGTACGAAATTTTGTAGATGAAAATTCAGTATTAGCAGGTTACGAAGATGGGAACTCCAAAATTTCTGCTTCAGTAGCTGCTTTGCCTTGGATTTTCAAATACAGCAGTGGTGTACGAGATATTCCAATAAGTCTAGCAAATGAGATTCTATATACAGATGTGAAGTATAATGAAGAAGATGGAACTGAAGATAAGATTCAGCCACAAACTATTTAGCATTTAACATTAAAAAGGACTATGGGTTGCATACATGTATTAATAACAATTCTAAGTTTGAAATATAAATATTGATTTTGAATATTAATAAACCTATATATATATAATGATCATAGCTGGGACCTTCTTTTCGTGGACTGCAATGACTGGTCAGTCTTCTTAATCCATGTTTAGACATCTTTTGAAATTATATTCCATATTCACTTACTAATTGCTGTCTTGTGCTGTTATCTATTTGAGATAAGATTTGTGACCAAACTGAATCTCCTAACATTTGATGATACGCTGAAAGTAAATGACGAAATTTCAATTTCAAACTATCTGGAGCTTGAAGGTAGTTCCCAATGCATGAAATAAATATAGATAAGTTTTTCCTTCCCTGTTGATTCGATAAACCTCCAAATCCTTGGTCTGGATTTGCATTAATAATATTTAACATTCCTTCAAAACCTGTTTCTTTTTCATCATTATCTACAAGGTATAACATTTGAGCACACCATTGCAAGATAAATTCTGATAATCTAGGTGATATTATATCTTGTCCACCATTCAACCCCATTCTTCCAAGACATATTGCAACATTTTCTGCAACTGTTTGTTGAGTTTCAACACTGTTTAATACACTGATAAGCAAATCAAGTAGATTTGGTAAAAATTGTTTAATTTCATCAATATTCAATCTCATAGACATTTCACCTAGGGCCCAAATAGCATTATTATATACTGCAAATGTATTATAACTTCGATTATTAATTTCATTTCCAATACTGATAAGAATAGAAGGAACGTAAGGTTTGACCAATGCATCCAAAACAAATATTGCCAAGTCTCCTAAAAGAGCATATGCAGACTGCCTCACATCATCCGAATGATCTTCAAGACAAAGCATTAATAAATCCATCAAATTTGTTTGATTATGTTGAACTAATTCAACTGAATGACTTCCAAATCCTTGAATCAAACCATCGATCAAGTCTAAAGATGTTACCATGAAGTCCTTCTCTGGAAGTTCAAGTGACGGATCAGTATGACATTGTTGCTCTTGTTGAATACAATTTGATAAAATTCTAATAACTCTTTCATATACTGGAACTGCATAAGGTGCAAATAAATCTTGTAAAGTAGCTGCAACCGAGGCCATACATTCCAATAATGGCCATAAATCTGTATCATCATCATCCAAAACCTGCCATTTTTCAAGTAACGAGGGTAATAAAGTGTTCACATACAGAGGATCTGATGATAATGCATCATATCCCATCTTCTCCACAAAAGTTTGTACACAATCATATAATATGATCATATTTTTACGCTGGTACACTTGGAAACATTTGGTGAAATGATCCAACAATGGACCTAAGTAGAATTGAATTAGTGAACTATCGGATTCTTCAATATATCCTGAAAGTGCAGAACACGCTGCTTCTTGAACAACTTTTTTAGGGTCTAAGGCACAAGTTACCACCGATTGAAAGGTGGGTTGGAAAAAACTGGCGTATTGACCACCGTCATGAGCTTCGGAACAAACCCAGGTTGCATATCTAGAAAGAGTCCAGCAAGTAATTTGTCTCACTCTTGGTTCTTGGTCTTGTAATCTATCTACAAGGAAAGGAACTAAAGTTGGAAGTTTATCACTAGCCAACTCAATACAACTCTTGGAGACTGCACCAAATGCTAAGATGGCTGCTTCTCTAACGGGCCATTCACTTGAAACTATCCGATCCTGAAGAATTGGGAGAGTTACATTTAGTACTTGGCCTGGTAAATTAATTGAAAGGATATCAAGAGTTGAAGCTGCACATTTTCTAAGACTCCATTCTGATAAATCTTCATCATCGTCATCGGAATCATCATAATCATCATCTCCATCAGATTCTCCCCCATTGTAATCAGAATCATCACCGTCAACACTCTTATTTTTGGTATTTCCAAGTTTGTGAGTCTTACTCTTAGCATTTCTTGGCTTTATATCTTCATCCTTATCAATTGTATCAGAATTGTTTTTTGCATCTAGAATTTCCATCAAGAAAATATCTTCCTCAGAATATACCATTTTTCCTAACAAAACTGGTAAGATAAGAGACAATTTTGGTACAAAGATAGATTGATCTAATTCTGGAGTTGAAGAAGAAGCAAGTGCTAACAAAAATTCGCAAGCTTCTATTGCAACTTCTTCATCTGAATCTTGCATTGAATGCAAACAATAATTAATTACCCCATCTAAATGTGGATGAAGTTTATCGGGTCTTGTATCCAAGATCATAGAAAATGCAGAATATATATTTCTTCTTACTTCACTATTTTCATCTGAAGCGTGGTGGAAAAGAGTTTGAAGAAAAGTATCCAAATGAATTAAGAACAGCTGAGTTTGAAGCGGAACAAATTGATTGATACAATGAATACTCATGGCTCTTATTTTGGAATTCTGACTTGAATCACAAAGTTGGAGTAGCTGTGGTATTAATGTATCAAGAGGACGAGTACCATTATATTCACGATCTAACAAATGAGCACTGTCTTCACAGATTTTTGAAAGTGCACTCATGGAACCAATGGCGGTGGAATTATTATTTGTAGTAGAATTGGTTGCTCCGGAAACTGTCATTTGGATTAAATGTTCTATAATTAAGGGCCAATGTTCTAATCCATATATGCTAAATAAACTTGTGATAACATTTCCAGTGATATTTCTCACCATATTTTCGGTAGACAACAAACCTTGTAATACATTATCCAATAAAAATTTTCTATCTTTTAGAGATCCTGACTTAAGTACAAGATTTTTTAAAATGAGACCAGCGGATGCCCTTATATCTGATTTAGCATTAACAACACCTGAATTGTCGGTCAAAATAATAAGTAGATAATTTTCAATTTCTGGTTGAAGTTTGGCTTGATCCAATGCTTCATTTGCAGCCTTACGATCGTGGTCATTTGATGAAAGAGTTCCACGAAGTATATCCTGAAGCTGGTTCAAGGCACTAGGGTCTGGAGTCCAACTCATACTCAAAATATGATTTGTAGTTGAAAAAGAAGGGAATTGTGGTTAAGTTTTCGTTTCCAAAATGAAATGGTTGATACAGAAGATTACGGAGCACAATTATATAGTGTTCAAATAAACTTGGTTATCTAATTTAGGATATCTAAACTGTGAGTATCACTGTTATCTGTTATACCCTTACTTTTTCAATCCAGATATGTAGTGAACAAACTACCAGCATATAACAGATCTGTTCACTAATCGGTTGCTTCAACTATCAATTTTTTTTCTTTGATTCCAAAACTTTTTTTGTTTTTTTCTTGCGCGCGCGATGAATTTTCTGTCATACAAAGAGATACCGAAATGATATATTCTGGAACTACAAACAGTCTGAATCTACAAACAGTTCATTGGAAAAAATATATTATACAATGTTAAACTATGCAATGATTTAATTTTGGGTTTGTTGATCTTATCAACAGCTTTATCAAGCTGCAACGCTTGTAGGAGAACTTTTGGTTTTCTTCCCTTTTGTTTTTCTCTGGATTTGCGGAAGGTTCTTATTCTTAGTAAATTCATCACCTTTATTTTAATATATGATTCAATTCTTCCAATCTTTCTGCCAATTCATCAAACTTTTCTAGTATCGGAACAAACATGTCATGTATAGATTTCTCTTTCTTATCTACTAAAGATGCTGTGCTTGTGGATGGAGTTAACGTGTCATCCTCGTTTTCTTCCTTAGTATTGTCATCATGTCTTATTGGACTATTGGTGGATGCATCTGATTGAGAGAATAAATCTTCCCTAGATTCCATTCCAAACATAATGTTCTCCATATCAGAGTAATTGAAATCATCTTCCAATGAAAATTGTTCTTGTATGTCAGCAGTAACTTGATTTAATCTTTCTAATATCGCCGACCTTCGGAGTGCTTTCTCAACTTCAACTGTACGTGTATCCGCCTTTTCTCTATCTTCTTGAGGTGTGTCAGGAGAATATGAACCGATTGATTCTGTTTCAAACCCACTATGAACAGTAGGAGGAGTGAATATGTTATGCAATTTATGTAGATTCGTGTCGTCAGAATTATCTTGATCATTAAAATCTATTGACGTTGAAGATGCTAAAACTGGTTCGTCAATTTTTACTTTTGGTGATTTTTCTTTGTTATTCTTATTCACGATCAATGGAACCTCATTAGGGAAAACATCACTTAGCACTTCACTTCCGTTATTTTGCACAATTGGAGGTCCCAAAGATCCAGCTGTTATACTGAATATATTATCTGGGAAATGCTGTTCGGAAGCTTGTACTCTGATTATCACATCATTATTTCTATCTTCAAAATTTTCATCTAACAATTGACCCAAGTCTTCAAATGTAACCGATTTGTTGGCCCCATCGGTTCTCTTTGTTGCTCTTAATATAGAGTCCAGACTACCATCGAGGGTGTTATCTTTTGATGTTCTTTCTACTTCTTCATTTTTAAAGCAATTCAATCTTGCCAACCTTTCCCCGTAAGTTTCAAGACATTCAGCTGGAACAAATCCAATCTTACCATCTTCTTCATCTGACACTTGGTCATCTTTTTCTTCTTTAGAGAGCTTCTGGATGAGCCACCAATAATTATCTTCATCATTCAAGAGATAAACTGGCTCATCTCTAGAAAGCTTGCAATGCAGAGGGTCAGGACCACAAAAATCATAAAGTCCATATAACTTATCAGGATCTATCTCTCGAGGGGGAGATCTAGGAGGTGACGGTGGTAGAAGTAACTCTTCGTCATATGTTTCATCACCCTCTTCTTCCTCATCTTCGTAATCCAAATCATAATCCTCAAATGTCCTTACACTACTGAAATCACTAGTTTGATGAAACTCTGAGTGTAATGCCCTTATTTTGCTAGAATCGTTCTCATTCGTATTTTCGTCATCATCTTCATCTTCAGAATAATCAAGTTGTGCTATTCCCTTGTAGGGCACTTGTGAATTTTGAAATAAATTTCCATGGTTATTGTACATATGTCTTGGTTGATATTGGTCTTGTTGCAACGGCTGTTGAAGTTGTTGTTGTCGTTTTCGTTGTGGTTGAGCAATCCTGTTTCCGATTTCATCACTAGGCTGTTCCGGCTCTGCACTGTTACTTTTGGATCGATTCAACTTTTGTCTCTCATCAAATATTTCATTTGTATCAAATTCACCTGCGTTTGCTTTGATGTACTCTAAAACTGTTGAAACATTGTGCTTTCCACTTTCCTGGTGATTCCTATTTATTATGACAGAAGAAGATTGGGAATGCTGAGTGGACGCTGAGGACAGTACTGAGAGCTTGCGCTCTAGATCCCACAATATTTTGTTTGTACTATCAAGCGTACCCATGTAAATGTATGTAAGAAGGTTGTTATGTTTGTTGATCTAGTTCTTATATGGGGAATCAAATGTATTTGTGTCAATAGATTTAAGAATCAAAGCGATCTATTAAATGATTTTATCGTAGTGCAAGATATGTGTATTAGACATAAGTTGTATTGTAAGAACTTATTTGGGTCGAGCTTACTACGAATCAAGGGAAATAGTACTAGTAAAAGTAAAAAGATTATCAAACTAATTTTGGAATGTGACGTAAAAGGTGAGAATGTACAGAGGAAACAGCATCAAGATGGTACAGGATTGACAATCTCAAATCCAAACAGAGAGCGAAAAAAATATCTTCAGTAGATCACAACAGAAATAACGCGTTGGATGGTAGACTCGCGATTGATTGAACAATATTCTGAAACAACCAACGATTTCGATCCTAGTATTGAAAGATATTGGTAGGAAGTAGCGACGAATTGGAAGGGGTTACCGTATTTCAACGGAGATGTGACGTAGAGTAGATCTGTAGTGTAGCTTGTAACATCAAATTGTGTTTGAGTGGTAATTTGAGTGGATTGTTTGGTTCTTTTATTTTTTTTTTGAAATGATGAACTCCAAAAAATATACACAATGTGGAGCAATCCAATATGGATGGACGGTAAAGAAGATATATGTGCACGAGGGCACTGTGGAGTTGTATCAGAGGGTTTTGGCAGGTCTACTACTACTACTACTACTACTACTATCCACCTATAAGCAAGTGTGGTATCTTGTCAGTAATGCATTGCTTATATATACTTTTCAATTTCTTTACTGTTTTATTTCTCCCTTTCTCCATTTCTCCCTTTCTCCATTTCTCCCTTTCTCCATTTCTCCCTTTCTTTCTCCTCCACTTCTTCATGATCTCCTATATCTAATCTTTCAATATCGTCAGTTTAAACAATTCACTACCTACCTTATTTACAAATATAATTATCCTAGCAAGAGCTCTGCTTCTGCTTCTCGTTCAATTTCTTCAGAGTCTTCAGTTCTACCATAAGAAACTCTCCCAATAACTTTGGAGGCTCCAGCCTCATATAACTTGATCTTCTTTCTAATCCTATTCAACTGCCATTTAAATGGTATAAACGGTAAATATCCTTCTCTTTCTTCGTAGAGTCTTACTTCTAACCATAAAATAACAATAATCCAATATATGCAATATGCCCCTACACTGCCATAAGTTGCAGAGTTTGTCCACCCAAAAATAGCATTAAATACCATCCACCATCCATCAGTAAGTCCATTACAGCAATTAACATGCCAAACTGATTTACTAATATCATAAGAACCTGGTCCACTACCCGTTTCATTAACATCAAGTCCACCACATCTTTGAACAAATTGTTCCAATTCTAGAAACCAAACTCCTCTACTCATAAGTCCAGCACTCACTATATATAAAAAGCATGTAGAAAAGATTAAGAAATATTGAAGAGACATATGATTTCCTCCCTTAAACAACAAATATCCCACAAGAGATCCCATGGAAATTCCACAAAAAATCGATAAAGGGATTGAACTTGGTGGTTGAGACATTCCAATACCTCCAATAAATACCACTGCTTCCAAACCTTCTCTTATGGTAGTTATAAAGGGTAAAATTGCCAAGAAGTACCTCTTGGAAAACTTTTCTTTCCTCTCTGGATGGCCCTTATTTGTGTTTATAAAAACTTCTGGATTCAAACTATTTGAATCAACATCTTCAACACTATTAGCAATAAGTCCATCACGACTATTTCTTAATTGATTATCATTGCTACTATAAGCGTCCCCTAGCTTGATCCACCACTTAACCTTCATAACTTTGTTGATCCTTAAAAGACCTATCCCCATTATAGTAATTATAATACTTGAAAGTAACGAGAATACTCCTTCCCATACTCTTTCTGTGTATGACCAATAATCCTTACCTAAGATGTAGAACGAAATAACAAATATTGTTCCAATGAAGAAACATATTAAGAGGCCCAAAATAGCTCCCATCCATACTTGGAAACTTAACTTTTTCTTTAGCTTTTCTGCTTCCGTTACATTACGAGTTTGAGAGATGTTCACAGTTGATGTCAGTTGATCTCCAGGAAGTACAGAATTTGATCTTTTAGTATCAGTAACGAACCTTTGGTTTATAAAGGCAAGAAGAACAGATATAATGATTGCAGTTTCAAGAGTTTCTCTGAAAATTATAAAGAAGATCTGAATAGAAAATACATCTTCCAACATCTTTATACATCAAATGAAATAAAGAAGATAAATTGGAACTTGATGTGGATTTATATGATTCGGTTTTTTTGGTTTGTATATTTGGCCAAGATCGTCTCTTGAACTGAACAACTTTCATGCAGTTCTATGCCAAGCGGGAAATGCTGAGATTTTTGTTTGTTCCAAAGCTGCTGGAGAAGTAAATTTAGAGTAGGGGACGGTTGCGACAATAATGCCGTTCCAGAAGAAGCGATTAGCGAGAGATTAACACAATTTTTCATGGAGTCACTTAGTCTACAACATTACCAATAATTTGTTAAAAGATGAAAAAAACAAGGAAAAGGACAGAGACATGCTTAAATACATGATCCTTTTTTTTCAATTACAAACCTTTATTTATATTAAAAGAAACAAGAGAACAAGTCTAAGATTAAAGACCATGTGCTCATCTATATCCCATATCTATAAGTAAATGAACAGAATCAAATTCTGGATAGTTAGAATAAGAGACGATAAGATGTCATTGAAAATCTATTCTTTTTTGATGAAACAAAGACACACAAAGATCAAATTTTAATCGTATATATCCCTTCCCTTAAGCAGGAGGGAAATCAACAATTGCTGTTAAACAAGTAATGAACTTATCATGTTTGGTGAATGCTCTTGCATTAACAATGTATTTACCAGGAGGAACTTCATTTGGAATCTCAACTTCTTTTTCAATAATTTGGTTTCCTTTCTTAATAGGACATTCCAAATCTACTTTTTGAATCTCTTCACATAAATCAAAAGTTTGATGAATAAGACGGATGTATCCATATCTAACATCAACTTCAACATAAGCACCTTCTTCAATATCTTGAGATAAAAACCCTTGGGCAATGAAAGTCAAGTTTTGACCTCTTACTGGAGGATTAGGAGAAATTGTGACACTTTGCAAAGTTAAAATTTGTGGTTCAGATGATTCACATTGAACAATTGGTGAATCCCCTGGTACGGGTTTATCATCTAAAGCTTTAATTAATGGGAAAGTAGCAATGTCAAGTGATTCTGGTACACCAAATAATTGAACAACCTTTGACAAAAGAGGTTCAAGAGGTTCTACCAATGATAATGCATTAGATGTACTGAGTGTAGCAATGACACCAATAAGAAGTTTATTGACCGAGACCATCTTGGGAGTTTAATTAATTTTAAATTACTCTTTGGAGATACAACGCTTACTAACAAGATACCAATCAATGATATGAATTTCAAAAATATAAGAACAATTAGAATTGAAGAAATCTAGAATTATTATAAGCAACTAATGCAAAGAAATTATATTATATTGCTAATTTTATAGGTTGCCCTTTGTATTTATCGTGACTATAAAATGTTGGAGATAGTTCAACTTCCTCAAAGCAAACTGTCCCCCCCTCTCTCGATAAAGGGGAAGCAATAATTGTTAAATTAATATGCAGAACAGTTTTATTTTTCTTAGAGACGGTGATCACATGATCGAATCAACAGAGTACTAGCTCCACAGTGACTAAGTGTGGAAGACTTCATACTTTCTACTGATTTTCCATATTATGGCTTGTTTAATTATTTATTCTCGATCTAAAAGCATTTATCAATACAAGTTTTCGTGTAATTGTATATTTTTAATTAAATTGTTCTATAATTGAGCAAATGCTTTTTCTGCTTCTTCGTTTCTTCATTTCTTCTTCATTTCTTCAACCTTGTCTGTTTGTTCACTTTCTTTATTTCTCTAGCCTTCTCTGTTCGTTCACTTTCCCTTTCTTCACTCTCTCTCTTTCTTGACTCTCTCGATCTTATTTTCTTCTTCCTTTCCCTCTTTCCCTCTCCAACAACCGTCACTACTTTAGGCACTGATAACTAAATTCGCAGTCATAGTATCCAATCTTTCTTTCCACAACTTCGTCTGAATCCGTAACAACTCATTGATTAGTTCATCTCCTTCTGATTTCTTCGATAACTGATTCATCTTCTCTATATCAAGTCTCCAAATCACCGTATCATTAACTGTGGTGTATTCAATTTCACTTGAATTAGAATTTGTATCTGAAATATCTCCAAATGCCGTTAATGGTAATATGCTTGAATGTAATTCTCTATTCCCATCCAAGTATTTAATCACTGATCTAATTAATCCCGACTCAACTATGAAAAATGAAGGACTACTTTTGGCAGAATTATAAAATGATTCTCCTTCAGGTATATGTTCCTTTACAAAATAATTAGTTATCTTAGACCAAAATACTTCATTTTTGTCCGATAATCCCAGAAATGTTATCATAATTAAAGGTAAAGGCTGTTTCTTAAACTTTGAATCTTTCGATGTATAAAATTTATTCTGAATTCTTTGTTCATCTTTCACCGTCTTAGTCGCTGCTTCTAAAACTTGAGTTGTTCTTGGTGTACCGAAATCCATACCTTCGAGGGTTTGAAAAATGATCAGTGATTTATGTCTATCTGTCCCTGATAAGCTTTCTATTTTACCGATACTTTTAGGATGAATTCTTTGCTGTTTCTTGATTGATTTGTAAGTGGATAAAAATGCATTTTCACACCATTCTAACGCATAATTCAAAGTATTAAACAATTGAATCGATAATTTATGATCATTATCCCATAATCCTGCGTCTCTTAAAGCACTAACGATCGAATCATCATCTTGAACAGAACTAATGATTAATTGAGTTTCCTTTTCGTTACATAAATTTAATATTCTTCTAAATCCTTCAGCAGCTGAAAAATCAATCGATGCAACTCCTTTCATGTCAAGGATTAAAAATTTGATCGGTGTTTCATTAAATTTCTTTTCATCAAATCTTGCTCTAATTTCTGTCTCAGCTCCTCCAATGGACCCAAAAAACACTGCACCTTGTAATTTTACCACACAAATTTGATTTCCAACATCTTTCAAGAAATCTTGTTGCTTAGGATGTCTTAAAACAGTGGAACGGGCAACAACTCCGGTATAAATTCCTTTTATAACTGGTGTCCTAGCAGCCTCAACAACAAATGATAAACATGCTAATAAGATACCAACAAGAACTCCATAAACGAAATCCCAAGCTCCCATAACAACAACTATAATGATAATTGTTGAATATTCGATATTTTTCAATCTACCCCAAGTGTCATAAAGTGATTCCTTAAGTAATTCATAACCCAATAAATAGATTAATGATCCGACAACACAAACTGGTATGTAGCCAATAACTACTGGACCTACCATCATCACAGCAGTGGTTGCAATGGCTAAAAGTATCCCTGCTAGTCTATCATCAGCTCCAGCTCTAACAAACAATACTGAATTTGTATAAACCAAATAATTTTGAATGGAACCAATTAATCCAGATATAACATTAGAATAACCATGGGCAACCAACTCTCTATCAACATCAAATTGATCCATTCCAACTGTAACTGCTAAAGCTGGTACATTAATCGGCACATGTAATATTCCAAAAAATGTTAAAGCAAGCATTGTTGGAACTTGCTTAACAATACACCACCAATCAACTAATTGAAACTTATACAAAGAATAGAATCCAAACCAAGGTTCATTATCTTCAACGGATGGAAAGATCCAACCTAAATTACGAGCTCCTTCTAAGCTCCAAGATGGGATTAACAACACTAATAAATGAAAAATCATGAATACTCCTATGAAAAATAATGGCACCAATAGTGAATTATGAATTCTATGTTGAAGTAAAACTAATAATACCGCTAACATCAATGGTACTGTCCATTGCAATAATGCTAAATGATTCTGGAATAGAAATTTAAACGTTGGTAGATCATAATTGAGTCCTCCTTCTAATCTTGATGAAACTTCAACCCCTGTAACAATCAAGAAATATCCAACTCCTCCAATGCATCCAACAAGTATATGTCTTGGGAAAAATCCAACTAATGCTCCCAATTTCAATTTTCCTAAAAGGAAAAATACCAACCCTGTTACAACTGCGGAAATTGCATAAGTCACAATTGTTGTTGCAATAATTGCATCTTGATTACCTTCCAGTCCTCCCATTTCGTTCATGATTGAAAAAGCCATTGAATGGAAAAATGGAGTAACTTCGATCATTTCCGATCCAATGCCTGATTTGAATGCCGATCCACCCAATGAAAATACTAATTGTGATACAATTGTAGAGACATAAAACATTGATAAACCAGCTGGAGCTAGACCTGAAAAAATTGCTTCTGATATAGGAAACATGATCATACCGTATGATAAACCATCAAGAATGTTTAAAAGGGTTCCAAGAAATACAGCTGGTAAGTAGTTGATTGGTTTCATAATCAACTGGTGAATATAGCTTGGATTATTTACTTCAGGGATTTCTATAGAAGGTTGAACTGCTTCGGATTCGATATCAAAAGGATTATTGAATTGAGTCAAAGTTGAACCTGAAGGATTAATTGAATATGTAGATTCATCAAGATAGCTTTTATAAGAAGTCGGTAAAAGTGGACTCGAAGATGAATAATTGACAGGTGGTGGACTAAACCCGAAACTGTTATTACTAGTGATTCTATTATTGTACTTGTTGTTGTTGTTGTTAATGGTGGTGGTGGTGCTATTATTATTGTTGTTGTATCTGTTTGATTTTTGGTTATAGTGTTTACTCAAAGTTGCTTCCACTCCCCCTATGGCTATAGGAGGTGAAGAGCTTCCAGTGTTTGAATATCCATAATAGTTTGAATCTGTAACTCCATCAGCTGTGGTGCCCCTTTGCTTCTGTAAATTTGAAACCTCTTCATCATCATCGTCGTCGTCTTCAGTGACACCTATGCTAGCCAAGTTTGCTGTTTGCTCGTGAACTTGGATTCCAGAATGAACTGCTGGTGAATTGACATTATTGACACTACCAGAAAATACATAACTTCTTCCACCATATTCAAATGGGCTTGGACTTGCGGAAGAAAAGCTATTGTTGAATGCTTCTGATATTGAATATTTTCTTTTATCAGGTGTAGCAATTGACTTGCTCAGTGAGTAAATGCTAAAACTCATTAGCGTTACCACAACCAGAAATCAATGAACTGGTAACAAATATGGAATTGGAGTGATGGAAAAGAGATACAATTGAAACTTGAATTGATCCCCAACCTCAAAAATATCGCTCAATTCCGTAACTCTATTGATAATTAAATCCACGAATGTAGAAAATGGTTCGCCTAGGAAAAAAAAAGTCAAAAAAAAAAAAAAAAAAAAAAAA
>JAKTYG010000050.1:29989-60161 GCA_030564725.1 Chernovozyma sophiae-reginae
GAATTAAGTTGAACGAATTGGAATTACGAGCTGTGCTTGAAGAGAAATATAAGGTGCAAAATTTACATGGTGAATGATTTTTCATCCAGAGAATTGAGCAATGAATCTACTCAAACTGATTCTCAATAATTGAAAAATTACGAACATTTCACCATAAAGTTAATTGGAGATTGAACAAAGCAATTGAGAACGATATCATGGCGGGATTGCAAATTTAAAGAGACCCTTGCATTTATTTCTATCTTCCATGAGGAAGCGTGCTGTTACTGGTGGCTGATTGGTGAGATAAGAGTGTCCTGTACCCTTTTGTCTTCTTCAGATCTTCAGATAAGGAAGTGAAAATTCTCGTGAGGCGGTGAGAGAAGATAGCCATAATATGGAAGAACAGAGAATATCAGTAGCGAGTCTATTACCGAGATTCAAAAAATGATCTAGTGAAAGGTATTCGGTATGTTTTTCTTTTTTTAAACCCTTCAGTAGGATCTATTTTAAAACTAATTTCATGTTTTGTTGCATGGTAAAAATGGTGGTATCGATATAAGCTGGACGTACATTGGTGGCACATCGGTCGCACATCAGTCGCACATCAGTCGCACATCGGTCCCGCAATGGTCCCACATTGGTCCCACACTTTCAAAATATGAAGGGCCACTTTCTCTACTCTCTTAAATCGGCAATCAGTAAAGGTACCAGTAATAGATGAAGAGACCAATTAAGAACATAACAATACAAATTAACCTCAAGGTTAGTTTTATAGATAATGTCTTAAGAAAGCGGTATGGGAAAAGAATTGAAGTGTACTTGTATTACTTAGAGCAGAAGTTATAGTTTCGTGCCTCTTCCTTTCTCTTTCATGAACAATTCTCTTCCGTGAACAATTTTGGTACCATAATGTAAATTTCTGCGAAGACTGAAAAAAGAGCACTTGAAAGTTTCCACGAAATTTTCTACAGAGCAAGCTAAGGAACTCGAAAGTGTTCTCAATTTTATTTGAAGTCCTCCCTTGGAAACATTATACATACTTTCTATCAGTAACAGAAGTGAGAAGTCTTACTTCGATAGTTGGCACTCGTCTTCTAACAGCGCAGCTTCTCTTCCTCTCTGTCTCTCTCTCCCTCTTTCTCCTCTTCCCTCCCTCTTTACCTTGTCTGGCTGCTGCTCCCTCTACATTTCGCAACTTCCTCTGTATCTTTTAGCCTTTCCTCACTACTCGTATCCTCTCCCTCATGTTCCTTGAAGAACTTTTCCAGAATAACTGCAAAGAGTTTTGTGCCCTGTCCCGATTGTAATCCACATATTCTTAACCTCTTCATCTGCTAACAAAGGTTTGTAACTTCTGCTCTCTTCCATATTCTTATTGAATCTAGCACCTTTTTTTTTTTGAAACGTTGCTCTGATGGTGCCTCCAGAATCAGATAGACTGGGGTCTGCCAGTCCTCATATACTAAGTAGTCAAAGACCCTCAGTTTCTGCAATAAACTCGTTACGTCATCGGTCAGTTTCGATGAATTCAAACTCATCCCTTACCCAACATAGAATGTCAATAATATCGTTAGGATCTCCTAGAAATTCGATAGTTTCAGTTGATGATGCACTTAGACCAACCAGAAATAATAGTTGCACCAGCTTAAATTCCATAACATCGCCTAGTGCTGGTGTGAGTGCTGTATTATCTTCCAGTAGTGGAGGATTGACTGATCCTGCAATTATCAATAATGCAAATCTTTCAACCATACCCTCAGATTCTCACCGTAATGGTAATCATAATCCTACCACTTCTGAATCTATGAATACTCTATCTAATTCTAATCAGTCGCTATCCACCATACTTACCAGGAAGCTTTATAATTTTAGTGCCATATCATCAGATGAAGATGACCCCGAGAGAGATTTACACACCCTTCATCATTTAAATAGACAACGTAAAATAAAATTCAAAGAAGATTTTCAGTTTCAATATGATGACCTGAAACCTTTGGAAAAGAAAATACAGCCAAAATCATCATCTCCGCTGGCGGATTCTCCTTTGGCTGTATCAGAAACAAAGATTGTCAAACGAACAAAACAACAACTTCATTCTCCGAAAACTAATTCAATTCAGCATTCGATATTATTTAAGAAATTGAATTTGTTTTCAAAGGATCTTCAATTTGAGCTATCTTCGAAAAATAAAAAGGAACTAGAAACTGTTTTTGTCAATGATGCATCAATGACTGGCTCCACTAGCATAACTCCTGCTTCAAGACAATTGCATTCGAAGCTAATCAATAAAGAGGCTATGCAAAGTTCCATAGAGACTACCCAAAAACAGAATAGTCTCATTACAAAGCTTAATAGAAAATGGAATAAAGGAACGAGCGAAGAAGGTTCTGAGTCCGATCCCGAAAGCAGAAAGATTTTGAAATCTATTCGTCAACGAAAGAGATCGAGAGCGGTAATGGATTCAGATTCTGATGTTGAGTACGACGCTGATGATATTGATGTCAATGATTCGAAAAGCTAATGTACAATACATTATTTGTGACAGGTGTACAATTTACGAATATTTAATTCAACAACTTTCATATTGTTGTTAACTATATATTGTAGGATAATTAGTAGCTATATTTCATTACAGGAGTAAGTAAGTAATGAAGCAGCTTGAGATATTTCAGCTCTTTTATAAAGGCACCCCTAAATTCTTAGGGTTTCAAGATTGCTTATACTAGCTGAAGCCTTATTTGAAGTTAAGAAGTTAATTCCAACTTGCGTTGCCAATATAGAATTTGTTAGTTTGTTGGTTTTTTTTGTTTGTATGACAATAGAGAAAAAGATTCAGGCCAATGGTACTTCGTCAAAATATAACCTCGTCATCCTCTGTGTTCGAAAAATCATTGAAGAATGGCAACTTAAGAACTTCTTTGGCTGAAAGTCTCTTGGATGGATCCATTTCAAAGCATTCATTTAACATATTCATAAAATTCAAATGGCCATAATAATTCTCAATTTCTCTTTGGTTAGAATTGGAAGGTTCTATAAATTTATCTCCTTTCTTATTAAGAAGCTTTAAGGTGTCAAGAACAACACTATCCTGAGGGAAAGTATTGTTGTCCCATTCGTATCGAAGGAAATTTGAAATGAGTTGAATTAAATTACCGCTATCTGGATTATTATTGATGTGAGGTAAGTTTATTTCTAATCCACATCCATGAAGCTCCGCACATTGTTGCATCTTATCTAATCCAAACACTAGTACCAATTCCAATAATGCATCTATATCATCCGGTGAATTGAATAATGGGAATTTTCTTGAAATGAAAGAGAGACATATAATCCCAGCAGACCAGATATCTAATTTTGTCAGTTGATTAGTGCACTTGAAAAGTACTTCTGGAGCACGAAATCCTCTTGTACCTGCTCTGTTGGCTCGACGAGGATGTCTTTGATCCTGTTTTGGATATGCTGCTTTAACTGTATGCCTTTTAATTCTATGAGTAGGCTTATCCTTTGATAAACATGAGCAAACAGTGGACTTTGAATTCAATGACAAATTCATATTGCTTTCGAATTTCTCGGCCAATCCAAAATCAACAAGAACTCCCTTTCCCTTAAAAGGGTCGTATAGAAAATTGGTGGGTTTAAGATCTCGATGAATGACATCTTTGTCATGAATGAATGATAATGCATGGAAAAGCTCCCACATATATTTTTTAACACCTGCTATCGGCAAGTCTCTATAGAAATCTCTATAGTCTGCGTGTTGATAATAAGGCATGATTGCTAAAACTTGATCTTGATACCTAAGTATGTCCAATAATGGTGCAACATGAGAATTACCAGTCAATAGAAACAATAATTTTAGCTCATTGTGGATTCTATTGGGAGACGATGTAACGTAAATTTGCTTTAGTGCAACTATGGGATGTTTCTTTTTATTATTTTTAGAATCGTCACCGTTCAATTTCTTTTTCAATTTCTTTAGTGGAGGAGACCTCCAAATTTCTGACCCTAATTTAATGGAACCATTAAGGGCTTCAGCTTTATACACTGTAGAAAACGTTCCTTCTCCAATTTTGTCTATTAATCTGTAGTTGGAAGAAAGGCTAGGGAAACAAACATCAAGTTTATGCATTTCTTCAAGAACTTCTAAAGGCACATCATCTTCCATCTGTTCTAAACTTTCTGCTATTGTATCTCCCTGATTTTCTTCATCCTGCTGTTCAAGCACTTGCTCTGTTCCACTAGGATCTATATTTTCTTTATCATTTATGGATATTTTATACATTGGCTCATTATTTTGATTAGTTTCTTCCTTGGAGAGTTCCTTTGGAGATTTGCCATCTATATCTACGTCACCTTTACTGTCTTGAGGAGGTATCACTATTTTTAGTTTAACCTTCGTTGAAGAACTGACAATGCTATCTTTCATATGATTTAAAACCTGTTGGTCATTATCGGTATCTATTTCAACTCTAACCTGGTCAACTCGGGTAGTCTCTTCAACTTCTTCAACAAGTGTTCGATTTGCCTCTTCTACTTCATCAATTGAGGACCCACTTTGTAATATTGTACGGTTTATCTTTGAAAGATTCAGATTTTTAATAAACTGCTGACTTTCAGCACTTTTCACTCTTGCAACTTCGTCTAACTTGATCTTTTTACTATCATTGAAAGGGTTATCTTCTAATAATGGTCTCTTTGACTGGGACGCGTTATCATCCAACCCTTGCTTGTTTGGCGAAAGCTTTTCTTTAAGCATCTTCAAAGGAAAATAAAAGTCTACCATATCGCAATCCCAGTTATCATTTACAAACTAATAGCCCCACTTCAAGCCTTCTATATTTAAGTCTACCTTTGATGTCTTCTGCAATTGTTCTCGTTTTGTTTTTGTATCTTGATCGTGACAACTTCAAATAGTAAACAAGTCTGAAAAAAGAATCATAGCTTGCGGGGCTCACAACTTGAAATATAAATCTCTGGTTGAATTGGTACCTGTACATAATCCATTCTACCAAGTCTGATTTGGCATACAAAAATTTCAACACAAAAAAAAAAAGCGAAAAACTAAAATCGTTACTCGTCGACAAGTACAGTGACAAGAGGCTATTGATTGTATATAGAACAACCTTTTGATATGTTTCAAAGATCATACATAGGAGTAAATACCTGTCGTACGGGAGTGATCCAGCAGGTGCGTAATATATCTCGTAGAAGATATGCTTACCCTCAATCATATACTCCATCAGTTGATGCTGTGACAAACCCCGAAAAGGATCATCGTACTTGGTTCAGAAGACATATGAAAGCATGGCTTGGTCCACAAAATATCAGAGGTGAATATTATAAAAATAAGTATTATTATCCACCTCAGGAGCATAAACCAAGATATATTGTTCCAGATGGACACACAGATGGTACCACTTCCAAACCTGAGAGTGATAGACCATTTAGAGATTCAAGAAGTAGAAATATTCTTCAACCATTCCCAGAGAATTCACACTGTAAAACAGCATTAGCAATTTCTGATCAATTGAAAGAAAAATTGCACAAAGAAGTGACCGAAAATGGTCTTCATGTCCAACAAGTTGCACATAAATATGGAATTAAGATAGGAAGAGTTGAAGCTATTTCTAAATTACAAGAAGTTAGACAGCAATGGCAAGAACTGGTATGTATATTTAATGATTAAACAAGAGGATTACTTTATCAAAATTCAATTTACAAGGGCTAAAATGATGAGAATAAATTAAAAATTCGATTAGTCTTTAAGACAAACTATATGGTTAGAAATTAATTTTGAACTGACAAGACCCAATTTGGTTATTTTTGTGAATTGTGAATTTTAGGGAGGGTGACTTGATGATCTATGAACGTCAATCCTTGCTCTCTCTCTCTCTCTCTCTTTGTGATTTTCATTCCAACTTTTAGAACAACTACTAACTTTCTTAGGGTAAAATATCTGATGAATTGCAAAAATTCAGTAAAGTGATGAACAGAATGTTTCCTTTATATGAACCTCCAGTCAATGCAGAAAACTTAACAGAAATTCCTACCCCATCGAAAACTTTACATCAACGTTTCTTGACTATTTCTGAATCTGAACCTTTTGGGCCAGTTGATGCTGCCAAGTTATACGATTTGGAACCAGCACAAACCACTTTAGATAACTTAACTGAAATCAAACATGAAGGTGATGCTTCAGAAATTAGATTGAATAAGGTGGTAGTTGGAACACAAATTGAAGGTGATAGACATCTTTTCAAATTCACACAAGCTAAGGCTGGTGAAGTTGGTCATAGATATGGTGCTTCCAGAAGAGATACGAAGAAAAACAGAAAAATTGGATTCAATGTCGAAGGTCGTATGGTGTACATGTAAATAGAAATCAAATGAGTTTAAGATGTCAATGAAATAGGAACCCTTTTGTAAGTCAAAATTTGTAATATTGTACCAACTTCACTATGAGATTTTGTTCTTATCCTTGTCCACAATGATATCTGAACTCTTTACCTTTAAAATCAGCTCTTTCATCCCCAAATGCTATTGACATTTAACCACAGTTATCCTTGTAGATTGTATTCGATGCTGGTGAACTTTTCAGTCACATGAACCCTCTGGACTTTACATCCATACACCCTATGCAATCTCTCTCTGCTAAAAGAGTTCTATTTTTGTCGAAACACGTCTGGCGTTTTCACGGTCCTGTGGGTATCAATTTTCCAAAGCACAAATTTCTTCCACAAAACACGGTGAGTGTGGAATTATTCATTTGCTGTTCATTGATTTCATATAACCTTCTTCAATCAAGACAGATTATATAGTTTTACCAAGATGTTATTATCACATTTAGTAACCTCTTTCTGTGTTTTTATTTCAGTTGTATCAAGTTCAGCTTTGACTTTCACATTGGGTGCCCACGAAACTTCATGTTTTTACATATTCACCACCAAACCTAAAACTTCCATCAGTTATTACTTTGCAGTTCAAAGTGGTGGAGCTTTTGATGTTGACTATATTATTAAGAATCCAAGAGGAGAAATAATTGTTCAAGAACAAAAGCAAAGACAAGGGGATTTCGTATTTTCTGGAGACGTTATTGGTGAATATGAATTTTGTTTTGCCAATGAAATGTCAACTTTTGCAGAAAAAGTTGTTGATTTTGAGATCAAATTTGATGATGAAGAAGGGTTGGACTTTAAAGCTGACATGCCAGCTCAACCAAATTCTCAACCAATTGCTCATGTTGAAAATATGCAAAAAACTGTTGACTCTATTGATCAACAATTGGATGGTTTATTAAGAACTTTGCAATACTATAAGACCAGAAATAATAGAAACCAAGCCACTGTTAAGTCTACCGAATCAAGAATTTATTATTTCTCGATTTTTGAAGTGTTGTTAATGGTTGGAATGGCATTTTTACAAATTACAATTGTTCAATTATTCTTCAAGGGATCAAGAAAACAATTGGTTTGAGTTAAGTTTTCTTTCTTAAATAATGGGAATATCAATTTACCAACACCACACAGTCAAATAAACAAATTAACCTTTATCAAAAAGTCATTCGAATTTTAATTTTTTCATATTTGTAATGTATTATAGGATGGATCTTAAAAGCAAGTACTCAAATTGGCTGAATATAACGATACTACGGGTCTAATTTAAATTTGTTCTTTTTTGATTATTGTACATTTTGTAGAACACTTTCATTATTGATAATGAGAATGACTATCCATCTGTCTATCTATATATCTACGGATCTACCTATTTTCTAGTCCATACCACGTTGATGTTGTGTTCTATTGGTGATCATTATCTAAGAGCAAAAGACATATATGATAATATTCTTTCTCCTTCTTCCTCACCTGTAACGATACTTACTGAAGGGTAAATCCTTTGAATGACTTACTTGTGTTCGCTGCTTTCTTTTTTTCTTCTCTAATTCTCTTGTTCCTTTGGAAATTCATTTCTTGGGTCCCTTGGCTTCTCTTTGAAAGTGTTTCGTGCATTTTAGTTGTTGAGTGCACTCTCGTATTGTTGAACATATTTCAAAATACTATTGACTTATTGGACACTTTCTTAAATATTCAGCCTTATTTCTCAATACCCTAACAGATTTGAAAAAAATCTCTTCTGGTGACATAGCTCCGGTGGATTCTACATTGAAAATAAAGTGATCTCTTCTTCTGCCAAGTTTAACTTTACCATCAAATTCTGGATGTCTTAATACTTCTCTTGAAACAGTATCCTTTCTAGCACTCTTCACAAATGTCTCATCATTTCCATTGATGCCTATAACTCCCAGTGGGAAACATTTTTGAAATTTAAGAGCCAAATCCCCTTTTAATGGTTCAATTATATCTATAACTGGCATTAATCTATAAGAAGCAGTTGCAACTGGTGAATACTTAGCATGATCACTTCCAATACCTAAGATACAATGAGCTCTTAAAGAAATTTCTTGACCTGGTCTTAATTTAGCCAATAAAATTTTAGGATCTGCAGCAACGACCGGGTTATTTTCAAACATTTCTATTTGACGACCTTGTGCTTCAAATTTTAAATCCTTAGCATAAACATTCGAGTTATTATAAAGTTCATTAGGATCGTTTGAGTCACTTGGAGCGTGTGGGTTTCTGGAACATTTGATATCCAACGATAAAACTATGGTGTTTTCATCGGTAAATCTATCCTTTTCATCTTGACTATTGTCAATCCAGGTTAACAAATCTGGATCAACTTTTAAAGGAATAAGTCCAATTCTATGAGCCAATACTTCATCTTGAATCACTGAAGTATTATTGAATATATACACCGTTTCAGCTGCAACCAGAGGCACTTCTGCAATCATAATTCTTCTGAATGCATTTGCAATCGAAGTATCAATATGAATTAAATCAAAATTTGCAGTTCTTTCACTAATGTGTGAAATATCTATTTCAAATTGCTCTTTAAATTTTTCAATATCCCATGAATAATCTTCTCCATTGCTTGAATGTCCAGGAAAATCTGTGGAAGAAGTATTTGTTACTCTGTTGTACTCAACACCTACCAAGGTATCATCTGCCATGATGGATATAAAGTTACCTTAACAAAGAATTCGTGTTTGTAGATTGGTAAGTCGTTGGTCAACTTGGGTAGAGATGAGGTGGGATGAATTTGGTAAAAGAAAAAAAGTTTGAAATTATCCGAATTTAACCTGCACATTAGATCGAATTTTGGTCTGATGACAAAATGTCTCTGTGAGCTGAACCTACAGATAATGACTGACATAGATCTTGGAGTGCTGCTGGCGATTTGTAGGGGAATCGACTTAGATTCCAACTACAGTTAGGTCAGGGGTTACTGTATTATAGAATATCGTATTTCAAATCAGTTACAAGGCACGGTAGGTGCCCATTTGACTCATGTACTTAGAAATATTCTTGCATTACTACACAACATGCGTAATTGTTGTAGTTTTCTCTCCTCTACATACCGTTCTGTAGATAGTTTAGCCCTGAGAACTTGCCTCAACCTACAGACAAATGGTACTGAACTTAGCGTTTCAATATTACCTCAAAGATTAGCCTACCTCTTCTTATGATCCAAAGAGCGTTCTAAATTCTGGATTATCTTTAACTCGGGCTCCAGCTGTTTAAATTTATCTATAATATCTTTCCTTAATCTCATTTTGGTTACATTCTGCTTTCGTTCTGCTTTCACTCTGCTTTCACTCTGCTCTTTCCGTCTCCCTTCTTGATTAACCAGTTCCACTTTATATCATTCTTGATCTGACTTATTATGCATTCCAACCACTTTCATCAGGCATGTTATCTATACCGGTAACTCGGCACTAGGATAAGACCCTGGAATATTAAGTGTTCGGTTTTGCGGTGGATTCAGTTCTTCTCCACTTAAAGACGGTATTCGATTAAATTGAAACTTAATATCACTCCGCATAACTTTAACTAGATTTCCTACAACATCAATGTCTAATATATGAACATTCCCACTGTAGCCATCCCCTTCGGAGTTAACATAGTCTTCCCCAAGTATATCAATATCTTTTTTTTGGAGTACTTTGCTATCATCAATAACACACATTAACCCATGGTATATGATTTGAACGATAAAAATTAATACATCAAAGATCATCAACTCTACTCTAGAGTATGGTAACCTTTCACCTATGAATTGAACTGTCATTCCTCCATAAAGAAATCCTAAACCATCCTCCGCTGGACTGTTGGCATAACTACCAAACAACAAATGACAACCAAAACAGAAGCAATTGGAAATAATCACACTAACTAGTATAAACTTAGCTAGAGCTAATTTATTTTCTTTTGTTAATAAAGCTTGTGCATTCAGTTTTGGGTATGGATTAGACAACGAGTATTGAGCGAAAGCTCTCATAAGAAATCGGAATATTGAGAGATCTCTTAGATAGAGCAACGCTATAAGGATGAACCCTGAACCTTTAAAGATATCTCGTATATCTTGAAGAAAGAATTTTTTACGTTTATACAACACCGATTGATTATTAGTAATGGTTTCTTTTTCTGTAGGGTACGTTTGAGATGAAAAGGTGTTGTATTGATATTCCAAATCCATCTTTTGAGTATCTCTATATCAATCAATTGTGAATGTACTGAAACGGGGAACAGGTCTTTTTTGTTTTCCTTTTTTCTTATTTTGTGAGCTCCGGATTTTCTTATTCCATGTAGTTGTTAATAATGAATTATATATGTATCCTCAGTTGAGTTTAGAAGATGAACCTAATGAAGAAAGTGGACCTATTAGTAGTGGATAAGGTGGTGTATTATGTGGCCTGCACTCTCCCAAAAAATGTGCGAGTGAGTTCTAATTTTGAGTGTCTCACTCTCATCAATTAAGACGAAGTAGACAGAGACATGGAATGATACAGCTATTGAAACATCCAATAATTGATGGAATGGTGAAAAAAGAGATAGGATCTACAAGAAAATAGAACTTTCTGAACTTTCCAGTAAAACCAAATTTCTGAAAAATATAAATTTCTTTATCCTTCCTTGTGTATCGTTCTACTCACTCACAGGAAACTTAAAAGAAGAAAAAATGTTGGAGCAAGATTCAACTATATAATATATATTGCGGTAGGGTAGCAAAAAATTATCTTACACGGTATATATCATTTGCTAGAATATATTCCTTGTCTGTAGTTCAAGCATCACTAACTTTTTAAAAACCAAAATTCCCTTTTCATTACAACTAATGGTTCAGAAGAAATCTTTCATTTCTTCATTCTTATCGATTGAATAAGATCACCACCAAGTAAAGTAATTTGATTGAAAATCGCCTCCTTATTAATCACACATTCGTCTTTATCAACTGGTTTAACATTAATACCTAATCCTACTCTGAATTTCTTTTTCGATAATGTTGCAGGAACAAATAATCCAGCAATTACATTCTCTCCATGAGGTTGTAATCCAGTGAACTTCCTGGTGGAAAATATAATCACATTACCAAATTTCTTATTCAATTCATTAACAAACTCTTGAATAAGATCATATTTGGTACATATATCTTCTGGGAAAGAAGTTTCGGTTCCGATAAGATTCTTAAATGTATTTGGTGGTAAAATACCCGAAGAAATGGTCAAATTATTTGACTTCACCTTAATAGTAAAATCATAGTCCTTTAATGCTGGTGTGAAGAGTAGATCAACGTTAGATTGATCCAAATGAGGTTGTTGTTGTTTAACTATGGACATGGCCAATCTTGCCAACGCTGTTAATCGAGTAGCAATCGGTAACGTAAGTTCATTTGACCATAAAATCCCTGAAGGATCATCTTTCAGTCCAATAAATAGTTGAGTTTTAATCCCGGAAGGATCATTTTTACGAATTTTTTCAAAATTCAGTTCAATGATTCTATGAGCAGCAATAGTTAATTTGTCACTCAATTTATTAAGAGCAGCTGCCGAAAATTCTTCATTTGGAATACCTTGATGATCTTCTGATTTAACAAGATCCAAAATTAAAGAATCTTCCTTCCAATTCCAATGAGACAAGAAACTTAAAATTTGAAGGAATCCACTTTCGATAGAATTTGGAGTAGAAAATGGGGCTGGATCAACAAATGGTTTTAATGCAATTAATTCAACTAGTTCATCATTCATATGACTTAAAAGTAAATGAGAATCTAACCATTTTTTAAATACTCTAACTGTAGCACTGTAATAATGATAATGATGAGCCAATGATGATACCGTCATACTATGTTTTATAACCCCTAAATATTTTTGATTGAATCTCAAATAAATATCTTGAACTAATGCCTTCTGTTTAGCATCTGCATTGTTCACTGCTCTTAAGTATAAGATCTCGTCCCTTTCAGATAATACTCTAATTTTAAATCCAAAACCATTTGGAGTCAAAATATTTAGTAAAGAAATATTTTCATTAAAGGGAATACTTTCATCCTTTGTTATGAAAGATTTGTAAATTGTATCAGAATTCAATAATTTATCAATCTTTAATAAAAATGCAGACTTTGTTTTCTCTAAGGCACTAATCTCATCGGGCCATTTAGGAGATGATTCAAATTGAAGAATAACTTCATTCCAAAAATCTGGTGATGAACTTGCAAATGGTACTGGTTGTAATAAGGATGTGTATCTTAAGCCAGAAGAAGCAGGAAGTAAAGATTTAATTGCAAGAGGTAATTCCAAATTAGATAAAACTCTTGAAAGTGCGTCAAAGGAAGACTTCAAGGCAGTAAATCCTCCACTACCAGCTCCACCTGCTCCAACATTACCATTAAGTTTATTTCCAATTATTGGAGTAGGCAATAATTCATTGAAAAATAAACTTTCTGTAAACAAATGATTTGAAATATCTCCATGAAGATGTAAGTCTAATACGTATTTGATTATTGAAATAATTATTGGCTCATCTTTAACATCAGTCCAAACCACACAGTGTTGTATAGTACCATCTTTAAATCTTCTTAATGAAGCTTTAGAACCCCAAAATGATCTAAATTTCAATCCTTCATCATTATTAATTTTGTCATTACTGTCTATGTTATTACCGTTATTGATTTTTGAAGCTGATTGGTTGTTTGGTCCCTTTGTCACCAATTTATCACATTCATCTGAGTTAAGATTTAGTCCGATTATGAATCTTTTACTAATAGAATTATAACTTGGCTTCCTCTTATTTATTGGATAAGTTTCAATTACTTTCTCAGTTCTAATATTAATGTCAGTAACTCTATCACCAAGAGCAGTCTTCAATAATAGATAAAGCTTGTGTTTGAGATAATTATCGTAAGTAATAAAAGATATTTTCTCGATTGCTCCAAACGAATCCTCCAATTCTTCAGGAATATTTAATGTTGCGACAATATCATAATTTATCAGTTCTATATTAGAATTTTGAAGTAAAATTGGATCAAATCTATCCTTTACTACGTCATTCAATAATATTAAAGTCTCTGATGCTTGTTTGCGTAAATGTTGATATGAAAAATTAGTCATCTTCCATAGTATATTGAGTTTAGTATTCTTGTCAAATATTGTTGGTACATTAGAACCTTCCAGATTATATTTCGAGGTAGTATTTTCTCCAATAAGACTTGAAAACAGCAAATATCCTTCCGAAAGATCTATTGTTGATAAATAATTGATGGTACCTTTAAAGAGTTGGTAACTAGAGAACCCGTGTAATAAGATTTTATTTCCATTAATACCTCCACCATGAAGTAATGAAGACATTAATATGGCAAATTCAAAATGGCCAAATCCTCCTTTATTAAAACTAGATCCCAAATTTCTTTGTTGTAACCACAATCTTCCTAAGATACAAGCATCTTTGAATGCTTCAGCTGATTTCTTCAGGGTATATAAATACTTCAAGTAATAATCATAAGATGTCAGAGATAATAATGAAGAATTATATATTGGAGTAGCTGGTAAAGTTTCTGAATCAGTATCAATTCTAAGACAATTCTTATCTGGTAATATCTTCTTTGAATCAAACATTCCAAATGGGAACCCCACGATTAAATTTATGGTGAATTTTGTCTTATGAAAATGTAAATCTTCAGGATTATCAGTTTGAATACTTTCTAGTTTTAATGTAGGGCATAATACATCACCATTTAAATAATGATAAGATATTTTAATTGGAAGGTTGTGTTTTTTAGATAATGGAATCAAGTTTTCTGCAAGGTAAGCAACATAAAATGCACGCTTATAAAAAGCTCGATAGTTAAGATAATCCTTTGGTTGAAAAAGTTCTTTTGGCATTGTTAAAGATATATCAATACTTTGAAATGATTTAGAATTATGAGATGAAGAATTTTTCAGTTGATGCTGATGTTGATTGATTCCAGTTTTCAATCCAAATGAACCAACTAACAGTATATCTTGAGGAGTTAAATATGAAAATTTATAGTTAACTTTTGTTGGTTTAGGATCAGGAAATGGTATCACTACTTTTTTTGAATTAAAATGATGTTCCGCTTCTGAAAGTGAAAGATTACTGATTGCTGGTACTTTGGCAATAAAGTCATGAAGTCTATGTAAAACATTTTCAATCTTATTGATATGAGAATCCTTCAATTTGATTTCTTTAATAAGTTCGTCTATTTGAAGTTTAAATATGTTTGATTTGAAAAGTTCTGCTGTTTCTCTTGCAACTTGAATTTCTTGAGCTGAAAGCTGTTTTCTTTGTTTCTTAGTTGCACGACCGTGAATCACCATCAGTTTATCTTTGTTCCCGTTTTGCTTGTCTTCCTCATCATCCTCATCTTCATCTTCATTTTCATCGTCTTCCCCATCATCTTCTTCATGATTTCCATTTTGAAGTTTATCTAATGAGCTCACCTTGTCAGGCTTGTGGTTCGAATTTTCATCACTAATTTCTGGTGCTTTAACATCTAACTCAAGCTTTCTCTTTCCCATTGTTGATACTTAAAAGATTTTTCAATGAGAAAAATAAGAATAAGGAGGAATAAATCTCACTCTCTTATAATTAAATCTTCACTGTAATAAAGTACCTCTTAGTAAATGTATGGTCAATTTTTTTTTTCTTCCAACTATAGTTGAATGTTTTGTGTAATATATTTTTTTGATAGATGAGCGCATTGGTGCCAACACGACCCCTCTTTCTCGCTACTTTCAGTTGACGCATTTCGGTCACATGAAGGACTCCAACTTTTAACTTTTAGCTCATGGAGTGCATGTCGCATAAGACGCTTATACGACCGTGGAACGATATATACCCCATCTGTGGGTCAAGATCTTCTTTTTTTTTTTCTTGAACAATTGCGTTTCGGTTCTTCTTGTTTGTTTTATTTCTTTAGCTCTCGGTGATGTATTATTCAGAAAAGATAGGTTTAGCACAAACTGATCCGAAATGTTGGTACTTACAAACAGACCCTTTGGGTAGTTGGTCATGGGTGTACGATGAAGATCCAAACACTGAGTTGAGACAATCAACTTTTGTTAAACATTTACTTAAGATTAATGACTTTCCTTCTCCAGAAGAAGAAATTATCACAACTCCTTTTGATGCTGCAAAGAAAGGAGCAGAATTTTTTCTGTTGTTACAAGATGAAGAATCGGGTACATTTCCTTGTCAATATAAGGGACCAATGTTTATGACTATTTCTTATATAATTGCCAATTATTATTCACATAATGAAATTCCACTACCATATAGAACTGAAATGATTCGATATATTGCCAATAGTGCACATCCTGTTGATGGGGGATGGGGTTTACATTCAACAGACAAGTCGACTTGTTTTGGAACAACCATGAATTATGTTTCCTTAAGATTATTGGGATTATCTTCAAATCATCCAATTTGTATAAAAGCAAGAAAAACATTGCATAGATTAGGAGGTGCTATAGGTAATCCTCATTGGGGGAAGGCATGGTTATCTCTTTTAAATATTTATGATTGGCATGGAGTCAACCCTGCACCTCCTGAAATGTGGTTGTTACCAAGTGAATTTCCAATACATCCTGGAAAATGGTGGGTTCATACAAGAGCTATATATTTACCATTGGGTTATATATCTGCCAATCGTCTTAAATGTGAACTAACTCCTTTGTTACAAGATCTTAGAAATGAAATTTATACTACTGAATACTCAAAGATTGACTTTACCAAGCACAGAAATACTGTCTGTGGGGTTGATCTTTATTACCCTCATACAAAAGTTCTTGATATACTTAATTGGGCAATGGTTAAATACGAAAAGTATATTCGTCCAAATTGGTTGCTTGAAAAATCTAACGCCAAAGTTTATGATCTTATCAAGATGGAATGCTATAATTCTGGATATTTATGTATTGCACCAATAAATTTTGCATTTAATATGATTGTTACATATCATAAAGAGGGAGGAGATTCAAAAGCTTTCCATAAATTTCAAGAAAAAATGAACGATATTTTATTTCATGGACCACAAGGAATGTGTATTATGGGAACTAATGGAGTGCAAGTCTGGGATGTTGCTTTCATGGTTCAGTATTTCTTTATGGCTGGGTTGGAAAAATTTCCACAATACCAAAAGGTTATTCGTCGTGGTTTTAAATTTCTTGTACGTTCTCAATTTGATACCGAATGTGCTGAAGGAAGTTTCCGTGATAAGAGAATTGGTGGCTGGCCATTTTCGACAAAAGCTCAAGGATATACCGTTAGTGACTGCACTGCTGAAGCTCTAAAGGCAATTATAATGGTACTGAATCATCCACTATTTTCAGATTTAAAAGAAGACATGGCAGTGGAAAATTTTTATGAAGCAGTCGATGTTATACTCAACATTCAAAATACTGCAAGTTTTGAATTTGGTTCATTTTCTTCTTACGAGAAGATCAGATCCACCCCTTTATTAGAATTACTAAACCCTGCAGAAGTTTTTAATAATATTATGGTAGAGTACCCATACGTTGAATGTACTGACTCGTCAGTGCTAGGATTAAGTTATTTTCATAAATATTACCCGAATCATAGAAGTGAAGAAGTTAAGAATGCCATTAAAAATGCTATTGAGTATATTAGAAGTTCTCAAAGCGAAAGAGATGGTTCTTGGTACGGTTCTTGGGGAGTATGTTATACTTATGCTTCGATGTTTGCCCTAGAAGCGTTCAATGCGGTAGGTGAATCTTATAATAATAGTGAAGCAGTACGCAAAGGATGTGAGTTCCTTATTTCTAAACAAAGGGAAGATGGTGGATGGTCGGAGTCAATGAAATCATGTGAGACTCATACTTACGTTTCTTCGGGTGAATCTTTAGTTGTCCAAACTGCATGGGCAGTTATTGGTCTTTTGTTGGCAGATTATCCCGATAAAGATGCCATTACTAAGGGTATAAAATTATTGATGGACAGGCAATTGCCTACAGGGGAATGGAAATTTGAAGATATCGAAGGGGTTTTCAATCACAGTTGCGGTATAGAATATCCCTCTTATAGGTTTTTGTTTCCAATTAAGGCATTGGGTTTATATAACAAGAAATATGGTTCCTAGATCTACGGCAAATCAATTTAATTTTTTTATTTATAAAACATATCTCAAATAAATCTACACATAACTCAGACATAGGGGTGTAAAATGGAATAAAGTAAAAAAATAGCACTCGGAAGCCAGTTTGAAAGTAAAGATTGCTTGCTGCAAATCATGTAGATGGGTAAACAGGTATACTCAATGACTTTAAAAGCATTAGAGTAATCAGTATTTCACCTCTAAAGTGCCTATTTTGGGGACTTGTCATCTTTCTTTTCCTCTTCAGGTTTATTTGCTGGCTTACCATCCTTGGGTTCTTTTGGTGGGACTGCGGATGGGGTTGGGGTTGGGGTAGCTGGGGGAGCTTTGTGACCTGGCTTCTTTTTATGGTCTTTCTTTGGTGGCTTTCCATGATGAGGTGGATGAGGTGGTTCATCATCATCTGGAGAATGGTGAGGTGGTTCGTCATCATCTGGAGTATGGTGGGGTGGCTTATCATCGTGTGGAGGATGGTGAGGAGGGTGAGGATCGTGAGGTGGTTCATCATCGTGTGGAGGATGGTGAGGAGGGTGAGGATCGTGAGGTGGTTCATCATCGTGTGGAGGATGGTGAGGAGGGTGAGGATCGTGAGGTGGTTCATCATCGTGTGGAGGATGGTGAGGAGGGTGAGGATCGTGAGGTGGTTCATCATCGTGTGGAGGATGGTGAGGAGGGTGAGGATCGTGAGGTGGTTCATCATCGTGTGGAGGATGGTGAGGTGGGTGAGGTGGTTCATGATGGTCAAAATGTGGGTAAGGGTATGGATGATGAGAACCGTCATAAGGTCTCAACTCATTGTTTAAATTTTGATAATATCTACCGGCATTAAACAAGAAAAAGGAAAGGAAAGACAAGAATACCAAAGTGAAGATAGCAATTAACTTTCCATATACCTTCAAAGACTTTGGAGTTCTAGGTTTCTCAAAATGGTATGGTGAGCCATGGAACCCCGAAGGAGGAGGTGGTGGTGGTGGTAGAGAACGATGTTTATGAGGTTGACGTCCAAAATCATGATACCCATGATGACAATAAGGATTGTAATGTCCGAAATTGAAGGCATGGTTACCCACTCCGTGTCCGCTTTCGTCGTTTTCTCTTAAATTTGGTTCATTCTCAGCAGAGTTCGTTTCGGCATCTGACATGCTGCTGGTCTCAACACTTTCGTATAAATAATTTGGTGGATGCTTTTCGTTAAAAGACATTTCCCGCGATATTACTGAAAAAAAGTTCCATAAAGAAAATCAAATAAAAAGTTGCCCTCCCGGTCTCGTCATTTATATTAATTTTTTGTAGTGGCTTAGAAGGTGGAAGGGTATTGAAAAACTTATAAAAGCTGTTAAATCTCTCAAATCCCGCGCCGCAGCAATTTTTGGAATCCCGATATGTCAAACTAAGGTGACACACGAAAGTTAATGATTGGATGAAACTGCACAAGATTCGGTGATACACGCATTTTTAGTGCCTATTCCATGTAGCAACTTGATGGTGTGGACCGAAATATAAGCCTTCCAGAATGAGCCTTGAGCTTCCTCCCGTGTTAGTATTTCATTTTTCTTGCTACCAGCTGAGAAGGCTTTAAAGACATTCGTGCGATTTGATTTATTATTTTCTCTCATTTGGAGTGCGGACCAATTTGGTCTTGAACTTGTTTATGAAACTAGGCATGACCCTAATTCCTTCAAGTTCTAAGTCATTAAATTCTGGTCGATAGGACACAACAATGTTAAGCCCTCCAGTTTCAGTACTGGTTACGTTTAACACGAAATTGTAAGCAATCCCCGTGTTACCTCCGAACCAAATATTTTGTAGTTTCCATTTCTGATTGGTATCAAATTCCTTGACACTACCTAAATTTGAGATTTGGAATGTAAATCTTTCGGGGTTTGAGAATTTCGCTTGATTCATTTTCCAAATGTTTGTGTAATTATATAGACCAACTTTCTTGAAACAAGATTTTGATGTAACCGCTAAATGAAGATTATTATGGAATATTTTCATAAGCGAAATTAGATCAGGAGTTGTGCTTTCAGGAGCTATTGGTCCTAAATTGCTAAATTCCCCCGTCACTAAAGTTCCGTATTGGAATTTTGAATTCTTGTTAAGATGTCTTCTGCCACTTACTGCAGTTAAAGTTGAAGTTGACCAAGGCTCAGATTTGTTAGGATTGGGTAAACATGGCAAAATTGTTTCTGTAAGAGAGAATTTTCCCAAGATTTCCAAATATGACGTCAAGGCAATATCATTTTTTCTGCAAAAGTCGAGAACTTGAGTCAATTCATCACTAGTCAAATTAATAAGTGAGTAATCTGAGCTTAGATCTTTTGTAGTTGGTTTCCATTTAAAATTTTCCGTTAATTTCTGTGGATAACTGGCATTTCCAAATAAAGAAGTGGCCCATTCACTAACAGATGTAGGAACGTACCGGTTAATGAAGTCAAGGATTATCTCAGAATAAGAAGGCTCGAATAAGTCCGTGGTGAATTCACAGGCTGGAGGCATATCAATGATAGTTTCAGATGAATTAAAGAGAACGTTGACCAACTGAGGGTCACTGGTGGTTGCAACATCAACTGCTTCTAAATCTAATAAGAGATCTCTTTGAAACTGTGCTCCACTTTGTCCATCAAACAACGCATGTTCAAAGTATACACAAACGTACTGAGAGTTGTCTTGTTTCAGTTCAAAGACAATTATTCTCCATAGAGGTAGCTCTATATTAACTGGACAAATATTAGGATTCACTATTCGAAACACGGTTTCATCAAATTTTTCAATGGGTTGGAAGCTTACCACATCATTAAAGTTAATCGTTTTCACTGGACGAGTAACAAAATTAAACCCATTGTAGGATTCATCATCATCCCTAGTAGTTCCATCTTTTCGAAAGAAATTCAATGTTAATATTGGGTTCCTTGCAATAAAATTCTTTAAAGCACACGATAACAATTTTTCATCAAAACGGTGATTGTATTTGCCAATGGTATTGAAATTAGTGTAGTAAGCTTCTAAATTTCGACATATAAAGTAGCGTTCATAGTATCCCGGTACTCTTTCTGGTAATGCAGTTGTCATTAAGTGAAGAATATAGAGAATATCCTTTTATTTCCAGCATGTAGTGCCAATAGAAGGTTATCTTGATGCAATTTAGATAAAGCTTCGAGCTTCAATTGGCGCGGTCCCGCGCTTAAACTGGTCCAGCAACGATTAAGGTAAGTCATTCCGACGACAAGCGCTAAACACCTTATGATTTCCACCACTGGAAACGTTCAACGTTCAGAAGTACTTTCTCTTGTTCTATCAGATATAGATAAACCGTCACGAAAACATTTTTCTAGCTCCAAGCAAATATTTGAAGCAGCATAAACCCTCGATCACTAAAAGGTTACATAAATTTAACCATTGGTATCTACTCAAAATTGACCCAAAATTGTGAATTGGGATTGTAAGCGCATGATTTTAGATGCGCTTAGGTTTCTGGCTCATGAGCGATATTGCTTAGATGAATGAAAAAGTTTATCAGAATTGCACCAACAACCAAGAAAGACTTAAACAAGTTTATATAGCTGATTTATAAGGAATAAAGCTATTGACTCAACTCTTTTATCTTCTTTTTTCTAACAATTCACAGAAATGGCGGATCCAGTGGTCTCAAAGAAGACGAACTATTCCGTATACTTAGTTACGGACAGCACAATGGTTCCTTCGTCTTCAACTTTTCTTGATCAAATCAAAGGAGCAATCAAAGGAGGTGCTACTTTGATTCAACTTCGTGAAAAATCCCTTCTGACCCTTGAATTCATTGAAAGAGCATCACAAGTTCATGAATTGACCAAAAAGGCTGGAATCCCTCTAATAATTAACGATCGAGTCGATGTAGCTTTGGCAATTGATGCTGAAGGAATTCACGTTGGACAGGATGACATGCCAGCAACTACAGTCAGGAAAATCATTGGTGATTCGAAGATTTTAGGAGTGACATGTTCGAATCCTAATGAAGTGGACATTGTGTGTCAAGAAGGAGTGGCAGATTATGTGGGAATTGGTACAGTCTATAAAACAAATACTAAAAAAGATGTGAAAACTCCTGAAGGCTGTGGACCAATTGGTATCAGAAAAATGTTAAGGGTGTTAGGTAGACATAATCAGGCAGTAACAGAAGACAATAAGATTAAAGTTGTTGCAATCGGTGGAATAAATCATGAAAATGCCGCTAAGGTTTTGTATCAAACCGCAATTCATAATTTGCAATATCTTGACGGACTTGCAATTGTCTCTTGTATAATGGCGGACGAGGATACTTTTCGAGCAACCGAGAACTTTTGCAAGGCAATTAATACACCAGTTGCTTGGATTTCGGGAATTGTCAACAAGCAAGATCAAAACTACTCGATTCAAAATGTTAGGAATACCCACCCATTAGTTCATCATATTACTAATAACGTGGTGAAGAATTTTAGTGCCAACGTGACTCTTTCGCTTGGAGCTTCTCCTATCATGTCTGAATTAGCAGAAGAATTTGAAGAGTTTGCAACGAGTATAGAAAAACTTTCGCTCGTTTTAAACCTTGGAACTCCAATACCACAGCAAATGTCTCTATTTAAAAGTGCTGTAACTACTTATAATAAATTTGGTAAACATATTGTGTTTGATCCAGTAGCAGCTGGAGCTTCACTGGCCAGATTGGCATGTTGTGAATCAATTTTAAATGCGGGACAAATTTCGGTAATTAAAGGCAATTTAGGAGAAATTCTGGCGTTATATAAATTAACTTCGTCATTTGTTGAAATTGAATCGAATTGTGAATCATTGATGCGTGGGGTTGACTCAATTGCTAATATTCCTGTCGAACAAATCAAAAGGATAGGTTTGGAGGTATCTAGAGATTTTAAATGTATAGTGGTAATAACTGGAGCAACAAATTATATATTTGATGGTTATATTTCACAAAGAGTGGCAGAAATTTCTGGTGGAAGTCCTTTAATGGGTTCTATAACTGGAACTGGATGTTCTTTGGGAAGTACTATTGCTGCATACTTGGCTAGTTTCACAGGTGAGCAATTTGATATATTTGAAGCCACCAAGTCTGCAGTTCTGTTTTACAATATATGTGGAAAGAAAGCTGCTTCAGAGTCTGATACTCCTGGATCGTACATGATCAAGTTTTTAGATACCTTATACTCAACCTCTTAGGAGTTTAGATTTTGGATTCTTTTCCCTTCGATCTTTGGCTGCGAAAATAAAAAATAAGAAACCTATGACCTTGGATGGCAAGACTTAGCAATCTTGTTCATAATAAAGCAGAGAAAACTTGGTTGTAATCTATGTTAATAGTAGCATAAGGGAGTGTATAATTTTAAAACTTCTATCAATACTTTAATATCATTAATTTTTGACTAGTCTAATTATTTGTTCATTATTCATAAATTACTTCTAAAATAGTATTCTCATCGCTCCTTACATACTTAGTTTTCCATCTGCAAGTGAGCAAGTTTTTATGTTCATCAAATCATATCCCAAGACTCTTTACATAAATAAAACTACACTTATAACAACCTAGTCATGACTACATTGTTGTATCACCATAATTAAAAAACACCAACGAATAACCTGAACCTGCCGATAGCATGGAACTGAAGTTCTTCACTCCAAACTATTTGATTGCCAAACCTGCATATACACAACCCTATTTATCGTAGTTTAGGGAATAACTTTAAGTGGTATCGCTCCAGTACACAAACAGCTTTGAACAACCCGATAACAACAACCAAGCTACAGACAATAACCCATATTATACTGCACCATACTAGAAGTGTGATATTGAAATACGATCAAAGGGATGAAATGGTTCATAAGGCTTCAAAACAAAGTAACGCAAGAGCGGCTCCTCGACCCTCTCCCACTTCGAATATATCCAAAATAGGATCCTTAAACAAATTCCCTGATAAAGATTTGGCAAATGATATTTTACATCAAGTAGCTAAACTTGTTGCACCTTTAATACACGAGAGAGGATTCAAAGTTGGGACTTTATGTGAAATGTTCCCAAAAAGTGCAAATCTATTGGGCTTGAACGTTAATCGGGGTCAAAAGATATTACTTAGATTGAGAGATCATTCCAATTATCGACTGTTTCTACCATTAGGAGATATAATAGGAACTTTTCTTCACGAATTAACCCATAATATATTTGGGCCTCATGATACAAAATTTTATAAATATTTGGATGATCTAAAAAGTAGATTTGAGACCATTCTGTTGCAAGGTACATCTGGCTATGTATGTGAACAAGAAAGGTTAGGGAGAGGCTACACCAATGGATTCTATGTGTCGGAGCGAGAGAAGCGTATAAAAGCGTTAAGTAAGGTTAAGTATGTGGGGGAATCACGGAAATTAGGTAGCTTATCGACCGGAGTAAGTAAGATAAAGAGACCAGATAAGAATAGTTTAAAAGAACTTATGCTTGATGCTGCCGAGAGGCGAGCCAAAGATTCCAAATGGTGTGGAGATGAAACAAAAGGAGAAAATTCTGTGGAACCAAAAGATGAAGAGTTAGATATTATTTCAATCGAAGATGATGATGTGGAATCGAATAATCCTCAAGTAACAGAAGTTAAAGGAAATGGAAACATGATAAGAAGTGAAACTAAGGACAATAAACTGAAGCTAAATGAGTACCTTGAAATTATAGATTTGACTTCAGACGACAATGAAGAGCCGAAAAGAAGTAGCGAACTTATAATAATTGATGCCTGTGAAGATACACCATCAAGTCCCAAAGATCCAAAGTCAATTTTACGTCGAAGTAGTGATACCAGTATTAGGTCAGATCGTGGCACTCGACAAGTTTCGTTTGGGCTTCAACCTTCATTAAATGAAGGTGAGTTTGAGGTTGAGGTTGAAGTTGATAAAGAAGAAGTACACGATCAAGTTCCCGAACAAGTCTACTATTTGACTTCTACCTCACCTAGAACATTCATTCAGGATCAAGATAAATATCCCAGAAGGAAATTGGTTGCGGATCTAAATTTTGATCAAATAATGAGATACGAGAATATCAATACGACCCATAAAATACCAGAGAGTCCAGCAAGTGGAAATGGAGATACAGACCAAAGAAAGGATAAAGATATGGAGCAGGATAAAGTCGCTTTATTAGAACATCAACCGAATATTCTGTCTAAATCTACAGTAGTATCTCACAAATTGAACAAGAGGAAAGGTAAGAAACACAAGCTATTAGAAAAGAAGGCTATAACGGAAACAACGAAGGAATCGAAGTTCAATTTATCTAAAATTGAAGACACACCAATTAAAAAAGAGCATAAACGACGGCATAATGTTAACTTGACGTCTAAGAAACCTGCAAGGATAAACTTGCAAGGATCTAATGTGCCAAAGAAGATAGTCAAGTCCATTGAGTTCAGTGATTTGTTACAATGACTTCGACTTTGAGTAACTCTTTAAATATCTCTTGTCAACGACAAATTAACGAAGTATGTAATATAAAGATATAAGGACTGCAACTGACTGTTTTTTCAGAACCGTTGCGATGTAAATTTACTAATTGAAGCTCCTTTACTGAATGTTCCTCTCCTGTGCATTATCTATATGTTCCAGTTCCTCCCTTCACACACACCACCACTTACCCTCGTTTAAGATCGTATGGTGGGGGGCCAAAAAAAAAAAAAATAAAATAAAAAAAGAGCCCAAGAATGTTCTTCCAGTGCCACAAAATCAATTTAGGAAGTTAAAAGTCTAGCCAGTTCATGGAATCAATCGCCAAAGTTTACACTTTATCCCTCTTCTTAACTCTACTTGTGCTAAACTATAAATTGAGTAAGAATAGAAATTAAGAGGCTAGAATCCTTCAAGTTTTACATCTGATTGAAATCGGCTCGATAATTTATATTTATTTTATCAATCAGGTTACTCTTTCTTTGTTATAAATATCATCCAACTCAACAATTGAACATTCAATCCCCCCCCAAGCTCAAGATGTCACCCAGTGAATTAAGAAAAAAAGTTTTATCAAATAATTCGGATCCAGCGAGGACCAGAGAAGCAGATGATTTAGAAGAATATACATCTAATATGATGAAATCTGACTCTGTAATCAATTTAACCAAGCCTTCTTTGTATGGACTTTATGATGATTTCAATTTAAGTAGAGATGATCTTGACGGTTATGAGGACCTTGAAGGTACTTACATTACACCTCCAGCTCTGAAACATCAATATGAAAATGAAGACCAGTCGCAGTTGCCACTGGAAATGCAGCAATTCAATGAAGAACAAAATAAACAATATCAGCTGCAGTTTTCTAAACTGTCCAAACCAATGTCTAATACAACACTGAAAAGGGAATCCAAACAAAACGAACTGCCTCTGCTCCCATTATTACTGCTTTTAAGATCAAAACCAGATGAAAACTTAGTTACCAAGAGTTTAAAACTTGGTCTGAAAGTGTTTATCCTTTCTATTGCATGTTTTGTTTATAATCAGTTTGCTAAAGATATTCATAATACTCATATATTGACTGGTTCCATCACCAGTCAACCATTACTCCTTATCAACAATATCCTTTCCAAATTCATTCATCAATTGAAACCGGTAGCCTTGTTGGCAAATAATTCCGTGAGTGATAACAATATCATTTGGATAGATCATGTGTTGGCAATAGTTATTCAAGGAGTTATCATGGGATCAATTCATCCAATAATGGACAGGATCTTGCCTTCTCCCCTTTCGAATAGATTATTATCATCTGCACCTCAAGGTACTCGTACTAATTCAAATGCTAGTGCCAATTTATTAAATGATTTATTTCGTCTGATTGTGACTTTTTTGGGAATTTCATATGGAGTAAGAAATGTTGAATGGACTTCTGCGTTGCAGGTGCTGATTCTTTGGTCTTTATTAAATCCTTGCTTGTGGTTATTACTTGATGGTACCATTAGTGGATTCTTATCTAGTTCAATTGGTGCTGGTGCAGCATGTTGTTGTGTCTACTTACAAAACCAGGTCCAATTAGTATCAAGTACTACAGAAGATGCCATTGCACTTTGGTTATGGGTAGGAAGTTTCTTCTTTTGTGGGCTTATAATATTTGGTAAATTGGGAAGATCTTTATTTAGTGAGTAATCAAAGTACGTGAGAGGTGGACTTGCGATTATGGCATCGATGCTTCATGTTTTCTAATAGTCACTTTAAAAGACTGGGACTGCACTGGAAGTTATCGATAGATAGCATCTACGGTACACCCAAGTACCAAATAAATCCGGAACTGAGGAATATGTCAAACCCAACCAAAACAGTGCCATATGTACAGATCAAGAAAAGAAAGAAGGAATGAATGGGGAAAGAAGTGACCCAAATATCATTTAAAAGGCTAAAGGAATGTTCTACAAATGTCACAAGACCATTATTCAATATCATGATTCAATATGGTATGAATGTTCTACAATGTTAATGACATCCGTACAATGTGGGCTAAACAAAATAAAATCTCAATATCAAAATATTGAAAATTATGTAGAAATTGATTATCAGACCCCCCAAAAAAATTTCATTTCTCTGATTCTGTCAACCTCTAGTAGAAATTGTCATCTTCATAATCAAATCGCAAATCTTCTCTCCATCTTGTCAGAAATCTTTAGATTGTATCTCCCCTGTACCTCCCATGTATTCCTTTATATAACAACACTCGCACTTGCCTGCCCGCCATCTTATTGGCTACTCTCTTCAAAAATTCCAATTCAATAAGAAAGATTATGGTTGTTTTGTGTCACTTGAACTAACCAATTATCAAAAGTTGAAAACAAATATTTAAATAGCTAAACCAACTAGAGGTATCATACTACAAGACATCTATTAATTTGCAACATGTCTGGAGGTCCTGTTTCAATATTAAAGAAATATACATCAGGTTCTACCGGAATCTGGGAAGCATTCAGAAAAGTGTTTGTTTTAGTACCAAATAGATCATCTGGTAATCCAATTGTTTCCCTTTATAGAGTTCCACCACCAGGTGCTCGAATTGATGAAGCTAAAGCTTATAAAGATCCAGTAACAATTCCAGCTGGAGATATTAAAGGTAATCCATATTTTAAAAGAGATCACAGAAGAAATTACCCTCAAGTACATACTTTTAATCAAACCAAAGTCTCTGGTTTATTAAAATTAGGATCTGCTCAAGCTCCAAGAATTTCGATTGGTAATAAAGGTACTCAAGAATTGGCAGTATACAATGAATCTGACCATGTAAGTCTTTCAACTACTTTAAGTACTGTTGCTCCAGATGTTATCAAAGGTGAACTTTTAGGTACATCTGGTGAACCAATCGTTGCACCATCACTTAATAAATTCCAGTGGACCATTTTAAGAGAACCTCAACATGGTACGTTCACTGAAGATTATCCATGTCGTATATTCACTGACGCTAAACCAACTACTCAATAGAGGTTTTCTAATTCTTAAAAGAAAAAAATTTAAAAAAAAAATATAATTAGATAAGAGGAGGTTAAACCGTGATTATAGTGAACCAATCATCATTGCATAGTAGCTGTTACATTAGATTAAGGAAGAGATTTTGTTTCCGAAAAGGAAATAAAACAAATATATATAAACATTTTTTAACCAACCAAGACGAATGAGTGGTAGCTGTAGAATTTGAAATTTTCATAAAGCGATATTTCTCTCGTGGTGTCGAAACAGAAACAAGGTTATCTTACGCTAAATTCACCGTGTTTGATGAAAATGGCACTCCACTGACGATAAATTTGGTCTAAATTTTACCTTGTGGAAAATCGCTGGTATTCCATACAAATTAAACCAGATACAAAGAAATTGCAAAGGATCATCTAATGCATTCCAATCGCTTAGAGTAGAATCAACTTCACATGGATGAATATAGAATTCTACCATTTGGGATATAGGATTGATATCGAGACTTAAGGATAAGTTAAGATCAATATCATTAGTTAGTCCTGTAATTTCACCGTACCTTTGCATTAAATTCTCCATTGATTGGATACTTAAATTCATATCTTGGGTGTCATACACTTTAAAATACATCACTGGTACGGCGTAAAAGTTATCATACATAATCATGAAATCTATTCTGAGTGATTCCGAAACTGCAACTGTCACTGAGATATGAGAATTATGAGTTCCAGGGCCATTACCATTACCATTGTCATTCAATCTGCACAGTCCTTTAACATAACCGGTGATATTCTCTCTTAGCAAAACGAAGAAGCAGCTCAAGCTATCATTGAATTGCTTATTGGTGAACCTTTTCATTCATGTGGATGGTATTGAATTCACTTGTACTCAAGTTGGGATACTCGTTGCGATACTCACTGGGATACTCACTGGGACACTCACTGGGATACTCACTGGGACACTCACTGGGGATACTCACTGGGACACTCACTATGACACTCACTTGACTCTCTGGGACATTCACTAGTACTCACTTGCTCATTCACTGGAACACTCACTGGGATACTCACTGGTACGTTTTCCTACAGCACTCTTCAGAGGTTTAGAGTAAACGAGAGAAAAGACAATCCAAATTCGTTGGTCTCTCATATCTTCAATTGCAGAGTGCGATTTCAATCAATAGTGGAGTATAGGGTGGAAGACATATATATACCCATTGCATTCAATTGATTACAGGTAGAATATGTTCATTACTACATTTTTTAAGTACTCTGAATTCATTCCAAGAGTTCTTGATAATCCACAATTTGCTGAATCTGACCCACGTTCAAGTTCTACATGTTCACATCTCTTGCCAAAGCACAAATTCATGTTCAAAGATTTATTACAACTCGTATACAAGATTACATACAAAAAATGTCTATTTGATGTTACTTAAAATTAGATTTTCTTCCCAAAATACACCCATTGGTCTTCTAATGGCTTCTCTTCTAATTCTTCCCATACCTTTAAATCGGCTAACTCGTTAGCTAAATTTAATTCATCGTGGGCTTGTATGATGATTTCTTCAATAAGACCTCCACCAATCTTATTTTCAATGTTTTCAGTAATTTCTTCAGCTTCCACTATAGCTAATCTATTCTTTGTTAATGCTTCTACCGATTGTTTATAAATGGATTCCTTTGGAAACTTTTTGTCTAACAAAGTCAAAGTATGATTGTAAAGGGAAATTAATGCTGGTCTTGGATTTGGATGTTGATAAAGACCAGCTAATCCAGTTGGATTTCCAGTGGCTGATCTCACTAAAACTTCCTCTGCTTGTTTCAACACCCTACTGAATCTCATGATATGTATGAATTATGTGTTTGAATGGGTATCAATTGTAGCTATTTAGATTTGAAAATGAGTAAAAAACTTCATTTGGTTGGTTCGCAGCTTTTGTGTCATTTTGGTAAACAGTTGCAAGGTACATGCAGTACTGAATGGTTTAGTATGGGGATGAGTTATAAGCAATTGGTTACTCTTTTTACTAAAAAGGATTGCTGAAGGACTGCTTACTGAAAGCTGATGGTTGAGTAAACTACTGGTTGAGATAAAATAAAAGGTTTCTTGTACTTGCGCTAGAATAATTGAGTTGAAAAGACGGGTTTCTTTATAAAGTAAAGCCGTTGTATACATTCGGTACAAACGCGTTGCTATAATTGGCATTCATATTGTGTTG